>QXTE01000038.1:12375085-12401846 GCA_003942145.1 Platysternon megacephalum | reverse complement strand
GCGGGCCGCATGCGATAGCCCTGCGGGCCGCATGCGATAGCCCTGCGGGCCGCATGCGATAGCCCTGCGGGCCGCATGCGATAGCCCTGCGGGCCGCATGCGATAGCCCTGCGGGCCGCATGCGATAGCCCTGCGGGCCGCATGCGATAGCCCTGCGGGCCGCATGCGATAGCCCTGCGGGCCGCATGCGATAGCCCTGCGGGCCGCATGCGATAGCCCTGCGGGCCGCATGCGATAGCCCTGCGGGCCGCATGTTTGAGAGCCCTGAACTAGATCTTCAATGAAGGAATGCCTAATCCTTCTTTCTCAGATACTTACTAAAACAAGCTGCTGCCTCCTTCAAGCTTTGACTCTCATTGTAACCTGGCCCCGGGCGATCAGTTTGCAAAGGCAGAAAAGCAGTGCTTTGAGCCCCAGGTCTGCCCCGTGGTTCATTCCAATGCATGCAGTGGGGAGGTTCTCGGGCCGCAGATGGCCCGCGGGCCGTGACTTTGAGACCCCTGATCTAGATGCAGAGTCATGGGGTTGTCAGAGGGGTCAGAAACGGCTACAATCCCTTCCAGCCCCAAAACATTAAAATGGGCCCATCAGCTGGCTCCCTGGGTGCACATGGTAAGAGTGAAGAGTGCCCCGTAACTAGGAAATAACATGCTGGTGCAGGCAGCAGTCGAAGTGAGCACTGGGATGCGGTAAAAGCTGTCCTGTGTAGGTGGTGCTGTGTTACGAAGTGTGTGCAGCAGGGTTCCCTCTCGTTTTCCCCACCCATGTGCAGAATGAATTCTGTTCTGTGCACCAATAGAGGTGGTGTGTGACACATCACCTTCATATTAGTGCACATAATCAAATTCATGTGGTGGGGGTGGGGCTGAGGGGTTTGAAGAGTGGGAGGGGGCTCAGGGCTGGGGCAGAGGGTTGGGGCGCAGGGGTGTGAGGGCTCCAGCTGGGGGTGCGGGCTCTGGGGTGGGGCCGGGGATGAGGGGTTTGAGGTGCAGGAGGATGGTCTGGGGCTACAGTGGGGAGAGAAGATTCCCCACAGCAGCACCTGGACTGGGGGGGAGAGGCGCCTCTCCCAGCTGCAGCAGGTCCAGGCCGGGGCTGCGTTCCGGCTGCCCCTCCCCTGGTCCAATAGCACTTGAGAGTTCTCTGGTGGGATCTGCCATGCTTTGTGGTATCCTTCATTCTGCAGCCAGCAAGCGTGTCCTGGAGCATTGAACTCCCTGGACTCCAGCTCCCTTCAGCGCTGCCACTAGGCGACTAGCCTAGGTTAACCCGTAGCCACCTCTAATAGCATCGGCCCAAGTCATCGAACCATGCAGTGTGCTTTGTTGTTTGCATTGACACTGCAAGTGGTGAGCTTGGGAGCACTGCACTTTTAAGCAGACTCAGCAAGGATAAATTGCAAAATAATAAACATCCGACCAAAGCTATTTTGCAATTGCAGTCCCACTCCCCCTTTCCCCTCCCCAGCATGCAGTGCGTTGTGTGCCTTCCACTTCAGCTAAACGCTACAGCTATATATAGGCTTGGAAGGGTTAGATTTTTATTGGTAAACATCCGTAAATGTCAGTTTCATTGTACACAAGCAAACCTAGGAAAAAATATTTCCAGGGATGATGATCAAAATTTACAGATAGGCAAAGTAAGTTCTTAAGCTGCATTTTTCTTATTCCAGTTTAAGGATATTTACTTGGTGTATTTTGACATGTGATGTTGACAATTTGTTTTAATCGTTATAAAGCTTTAATTTTTTGAATCTCAACATTGGCTGTCATTAAATAATTGTCTGATCCCCCCCCCCCCCCCCCCCCCCCCCCCCCCCCCCCCCCCCCCCCCCCCCCCCCNAAGCTGAAAAATAATCTGAGTTCTGCCAAGCGCCCCTCTCTCTCTCTCCTGCAGATAGCTGTCCTCTACGAATCCCTAGCTCGGGTGTAGCACTTTTTATCAGTAGATCTCAAAGGTCAGTATCATTATCCCCATTTTACAGTTGGGGAAACTGAGATCTGGGGAGCAGAGAAGGGTTGTCCAAGGTCACTCAGCAGGCTAGTGGTGGAGTCGGGAATAGAACTCATGTTTCTTGAGTCCAGGCCAGTGCTCTGTCCACTAGGCCCATACTGCCTCCTTTACAAGCTATCAAACTCAAGCAGGCATTAGCATGATTCCTTTCAAGTGTGTGTATTGCATTTCTGTAGCTCCTAAGTAATGTACAGCACCACTGAATTGCAGCCCCATCTAGGCTGGGCAGGGGTAACCAGCTGCTGCAGAACATGTTGCTTAGCAGTGTGCAGAGATTGTTGGATAAAAACTCTGGGGTAAACATACTCCTATGAAGTGCCATCTAGTATGGGCATGCAGCAGATAGGACCTCAGTTTTTAAAGAAGATGCCCAAAAGACCATCGATGGAATTCAGTTTCCGACATGGAAGAATTAAGAGCTAATTGGATCTGTCAGGATTTGAACCTATAGTTCTTTGATCTAGGTATTTCAAATGTTACATAGTACTAGGATCTCTAATCTGTCCCCTCTGCTCTTAAACTTTAATCACTGCAAGCAAACTTGACATTGAGGTTCTCAAATTGGGCTTTGCAGAACATTTGGTTGATAGCAAAGAGGAGCTTGGATGCCTGTAAAAGCAGCTAGAAATAAGGAGGAACCAAATTAGCTGCCTCCATCCACTGACTAGAGATTAGTGCTATGAAGAAACAGAAAGTGCTTTCGGGGACTGGCGCTTCCATCCGGAGCATCCATGGGAGCAGGAGACTGGAGTTGCCAGCGGAAGAGGAATGTCTAGGGGAGAAGGAGAAGCATGTGCAGTGGAAAGGAGGAGGTCTGAATGCAAGGACTGGGAGATACAGGGGAACAGAGAGAGGAGACTCGGGATGTAGCTACTTCGTGCACTATGTCGTGAAATCATTAACCTTTTCCTAGAGTCACTTCCCTTGAAGCAATTGCCAAAGGCTTGTTCTGGCCAGGAAGAGGAGATGATCCTGAAGAGGGAGCATCCCAGCACTGTCCCTATGTAAACTCAGCTCCCCAAGTCACTAGACTCTCTGTGAAAGTGCTCTGAGGGGAGAACAGCAGCTTCCTTGGTGGTGATTCTCTCCTCCTCATTGTTCTCTTTTGGTCCTGGGGATCCCAGGGAGCACCGAATAGACTAGCGCGGCTTGTTCCGCAGCTCGTACGTTCATTGTTCCTCACAAGCAGATGCTGCGTAGGAGGGTTCTCTCTCGTGCAGCAAACCCCCCCTCTGCGCGATGAGTTGAGCCACCTGGGAGAACATCTCTTCCCCGAGCCGTTGGGGCGCTGATTCCCGGGGGTGTGAGTAGGGCTCTTCAGTGCTCACGGGGTCTCCACCCCCCGTCAGGGAGTCCTGCTCCTCTCCACGTCAGCCTGGCAGTTCCTGGCCTGGGCCCCCAGTGGAAAGACTCCCACGGATTTAGCTGGGGATTGCTTCCAGGCCCATCCCTCCCCCTTCCATTTGACACCGATGGCATCGATCTCGCAGAACTGAACCGGGCCCCTGGAAGCTCTTTACATGCAAGCGAGGGCTGATGTATGGGCCTGCCATTAAGGGGCAGCTGGCTGGACGAAGTCCCCTCTCTGCTAAGGATCTAAACCACCTCAGCAGCAGGCAGGCAGTAGTTGCTGCTGAAGACAACCGGCAACTGCTTCGCAAAGCACCAGCCCTAAGATCCCCACCCAAGGGACGGAGAGGACAAGCCACAGCTTGCTTCTCGCCCTCCCCCAGCCTGGTCAGGAGCCAGGACAGATGCCCACAGCATCTCCCTGCCTCCAAAGAGATGCCAGGCTGGGGGGAAACCTTTGTGGCCATGTGAGACCCTGAACTGGGAGTGGCTAGCCCAGCATGGAGTCTCACTGGCCTGCTGAGCTGCCATGCAGAGCCCCTAGGGCGTGCCTCTCTGCTCCCTGCCAGCCCCTTCCCCCAAATCAGGGAGAGACGAGGGGGTCAGAGCCCTGACCACTGTCCTGAGGGCTGGGGGGCGTGTGTGTCTGGAGAGACTCAGCCAGTTTCCTTTCCTTTCTGCTCCGTATTAGGAAAACCAGCTTCCTCTAAACCAGTGTTTCCCAAACTTGGGACGCCGCTGGCGGGCCGGGCCGCTTTGTTTACCTGCCACGTCCACGGGTCCGGCCGATCGCGGCTCCCACTGGCTGCGGTTTGCTGCTCCAGGCCAATGGGGGCTGCGGGAAGCGGTGCAGGCCAAGGGATGTACTGGCCGCCATTTCCTGCAGCCCCCATTTGCCTGGAGCAGCGAACCGCGGCCAGTGGGAGCCGCGATCGGCCGGACCTGCGGACGCGGCAGGTAAACAAACCAGCCCGGCCCGCCAGGGGCTTTCCCTGCACAAGCGGCTGCTCTAAACCATCAGCTTGTCACTGCTCCAGCCGTGACTCTTGCCCTGGGTGCACCTCTGACCAGCGTGGTTTGTTCTCTTTCAGGCAGGGGGAGCGGGAGGGGGAGGAAGTGCGTTTCTGCTGTGGATGGCTCGGATCTGGCCCACCAGCAGCAGTCCCGTTGGAAGTCATCCCGAGCAGGGTGCTGGTGCGGCTCATCCAAGGCGCATAAACTTCAACAGCCATGTGATAAATGTCCGTTTTTGCCTGGACATTGGCCACGCGCTGGGGCATGTCAGGGGTCCTGGGCCTCAGGGAAAGGAGGTGCTGTGGGTGCTGGAAGGAGGGAGCTTCACTGCAGGCCCCAGTTCTCTGCTGGCGAGTGGGTTATGGACAGTGAGCGCGTGGAAATACTCTGGAGAGGAAAGTTAATCTTTCCTTCCTGAGCTCAACTACCCACCTCTAAACTAGGGCTCCAGAGGAGACACTCACCGTTTCCCTTGATCATCTGCCTTTGATCGAACGCTTTTATTCTTAGTTAACCTGACACTGCAAAGAGTGAGGCGTAAGCTGTTAGAAGCCCAAGGGCTTAAATATCAAGGCATCAAAATGCTGCATTAAAGAACAGAGGCACTGCCATGGTCCTGGATTTGATCACTGTCTGGCATCTAGTTTCATTTCTGTCCATTCTGGGAGGTCCACAATTACTTCCTGCTCCTGGGGCCCACCGGTGCCTCCTTGGCAAGGGCCCATTCATCCAGAGCACATTGCTCCTTTTGGGTGGGTCCCACTGTTAATCTTCCCATGCCCCAGTGGATGTAGCACCCCTCTTCTGGATACTGTGCGGTGGGAGCTGGTGGTTCTTGTCCTGCCCTCTCGCTGGGTCCTTCCTGTGGCAGGTCCTGTCCTTGCCTCTCTTCCTGCTTCCCATTTGCCCCCTGTCCATTCCTGCTCACTGTCTAATTCTTCTGTTTCTCTGCCTATATGTAAGGGGGTAACAGTGCAGCGACGTCAGTGGATCTGGCGATCTGGAACCTGAGCATGCTCTGCTCAGCATGTGGCACCCAGCTTGGACTAGGCAGCTGTGCTCATTTGGGGAAGTGTCTAATGGGAGGCTCTCTTTAAAATGCAGATCGGTGCATGTTCCCCAAGAGGGGGTGGGGAATAGAGAGCTCCCCCCTCCCCCCCGTCCCTCCTCCCTTTGTGGTAAAAGCACTAAAACGAGACCCCATTCTCTTTTCCTGGAACTTTAAAAGTGCACCTAGAAATCTACTATCTTGAGCACTATGAATTTTTAAAGCAGGAGCTGACAGGGTTGCCATGGTTTCCTTTGCCCTAAGGGGTGTGCTGCTGAGGATTGATGGAAATAAATAAAATAAAATGGAGAATTACAATTTTCCTACTTTAGTGGGGTGGGAAAAATCCTCTCTCCAGCTTCAGAGCTCTCTTGACTTCTGACTTCCTCTCTCTCTCCTCCCCTCGGTGTCCTAATTTTATCCTTGCTCACAGAGCTGCTTCCTCTTCAAATTCCTAAAGGACCACAGCTGGTGATCAAGGCATGGATGCCGTGCGACCTGGCGGGCCGGCTGCAGAGACAGGGTCGCTCGTCCATATGTCACATGGTGGGTTGCGCTGTTTGGGTGCGCAGCAACAGGTGTCCCCCTTGGCGAGGCTAATGCAGTGTGGGTTTCATACCATTAGAACAGCCACAACCCATCTCGCATGGACCAGTTAGGAGGAAATGGTGCAGGGCTCTGCCCCTTTCTCTGATGCTGTGCAGAGCTGGTGGGAAGGGTGATGAAAGGCTGCTGGAGGCGAGGTGGGGAGGCCACAGGAAGGAATTTGCAAAGCGAGGTCCAGCCAAATGGAATTAGTGCAGGAAGCACAGGGTGGGGAGGAAGCAGGGAGGGGAGCAGCCCTCCTTGAGGTGTGGCATGAAGAACCCAGCTATGGAGACTGCTGCAGATATGCCGTGGGATAAGAGGGCGGGGGTCTGCTCTGAGAACAGGCCGACCGTGCTCTGGTCACGGCTGCCAGCTGTTGCAGAATGGGGGGAGGGTGGTTATTGAGAACAGAAGAGTGGCGGTTGGCTGGTGGAGCAAGAATGGCAGCAACAAACACTGGGTTCTCACTGTGCTGGGGTGCATGGGACAAAGTGCTGTGTGTAAATGGGGAGCCATGCAGTTCAGCAGCTCGAACCCCATTCTGTGTCCTGGGCTCTGGCTGGGCGTGTGGGCTCTGGGCTGGGGATGAGGAGTTTGGGGTTTGGGAGGGGGCTCAGGGCTGGGAGAGAAGGTTGGGTGCAGGGGTGCAGGCTCTGGAGTAGAGCCGGGGATGAGGGGCCTGGGGTCCAGTAGGGGGCTCAGGGCTGGGGAAGAGAGTTGGGGTGTGGGTGAATGCGGGCTCTGGGGTGGGGCCAGGGATGAGGGGTTTGGGGTGCGGATGGGGGCTCAGGGCTGAGGCAGAGGGTTGGATGCAGGGGTGAGGGCTCTGGAGTAGAGCCGGGGATGAGGGGTTTGAGGTGCGGATGGGGGCTCAGGGTTGGGGAAGAGGGTTGGGTGCAGGGGGTGAGGGGTTTGTGGTGCAGGCTGCCTCAGGGCTGCGGTGGGGAGAGAGGACGCCCCCCAGCCGTCTCTCACTGCAGCAGCTCAGGGCTGGGTGAGAGGCACCTCTCCCCGGCTGCGGCAGCTCCGGCAGGCCTGGGCCGGGCCGTGGGAGGGGCTCCTCTCCTCGCCTGCCTGCGTGGCCCTTAAGAGCCAGCTGCATGGCCACGCAGCTTACAGGGAATGTAGGCCATCGCCCTTGTACAGGTCCTCAGCGGAGGTCCGCAGCCAGAGCTGACAGGATTGGGGTAGACCATCCTGGTCCCCCAGACAAGTCTCCCCCTCCTCAGGCTCTGACAGGGAGGAGGAGACCCTGCCCACAGGCCAGGGCCACCCATCGGGGACGTTGGCATGCCCCACTGGGGCGCCAGTGGCCTGCCCCTGGGAACTCTGGACCCCCTGGGGATTTCCCCATCCATCGCAGTGGCATAGGTCGGCCTCGGTGGCATCCAACAGACTATCGGCGACAGTCTCCCCCCCGCCCCCTGACTTGGACGCAGAGTCAGAGCAGGTTTCCCAGGGCCGGCCAGCCTCGGCTCCCATAGCAGAAGTGGCAGAGTTGGCAGACCCACCTGTACCTGCCTCCTCCTCATCTTCGCCTGATGAGGTGATAGTGGGGCCCTCTCACTTGATTCCCCAGGACAATGCCAGGGCCCACTAGGAGCTCCTGAAGGGGGTCGCCTCAAACCTGGGGCTGGAAGCCGAGGAACTGGCGGAGCCCTCGGACTCTCTGATGTACTGAGTGCGGCAGCAGTGAAAATCACTAAGGCCCTGTGGCAGACACCCGCCTCCCTGTCCCCCATCTCCAAGTGGGCAGAAAGAAAATGCTACGTCCCCGCGAAGGGGTAGGACTCTTTATACCCACCCTGCACCATGCTCACTGGTTGTGTCGGCAGCCAATGAATCCGATAGACAAGGCCAGCTGGGATCGACGCCCAAGAACAAAGAGGCTTGATCTTTGGTAGAAAAATTTATTCTATATCCGGCCCCCAGCTGAGAGTGGCCAATCATCAGGCGTTGCTTGGCCGTTATGATTTTAATATCTGGCAGTCCATGGCCAAGTTCTCAGATTCGCTGCCAGAGGCCTTTCCACGGAGGTTCAACAATCCATCCAGGACCTCCTGTTCGATGGCCTGGCTGTTTTCTGAGCAAACGGACAGTAAATTGCATGGCCTGAAAGACTCAGGCTACTTTGCACTCCCTGGGCCTGTACACGCCAGGGCCGGCAAGGAAGCAGTTTAAGCTGCTGCAGACCCACAGGTTCGGGAGCCAACCTCGGTTGAAGCCCTTCTGCAAGGAGGTCAAGAGGTATAAGCACCAGCAAGGCCGTGAGCCGGCGTCCTCTGCTCACTCGAGCTCCACCCGTAACCAACCGGGTAGTAAGCAGGCATTTGAAGGGTGCGCTCAAGGGCGACCTTCCAGCCTGTGTCCTGGACCCTGCTCCCCTGTTATTTTCCAACCACCTGCCCCCCTTCCTCCCTGCCTGGGCCACTGTAACATCAGACCGGGGGGTCCTCAGCACAGTAGCAGGGGGATATATCCTCCAGTTTATTTCTATCCCCCCCTCCGTCCCTCTTCAGGGATCCTTCTCACGAGTATCTGCTCGCTCAAGAGGTACAAGGCCTTCTGTGGGTGGGAGGAAGTTCCACTGCATTTAAGAGGGAAATGGTTTTACTCCCGCTATTTTTTTAATCCCAAAGGCCAAGAGGGGCCTACGCCCCATCCTTGACCTGCGGAACCTCAATAAGTATCTCAAGAAGTTGAAGTTCCGCATGGTCTCCCTGGCCTCCATCCTTCCTTCCCTGGATCCGGGAGACTGGTACGCTGGCCTCAATCTGAAAGACACTTACTTTCACATATCGATATTCCACGTTCACAGATGGTTCCTGCGTTTCATAGTTGGGACCACCCACTACCAATTTGTGATGCTCCCCTTTGGCCTAGCAACAGCTCCAAGAGTGTTTATAAAATGCATGTCGGTGGTGGCGGCCTACCTCAGACGTCAGGGTATCCAGATTTACCCGTACCTCGACGACTGGCTCATCAAGGGCCGGTCCAGGTCCAGTGCAGCATCGCGATGCTGCAAGCCACTTGTCGAGCTGTTGGTCTGCTGATAAACAAACATCAATGTTAATCCTGGTCCAACGGATAGAGTTTATCGGAGCGGTACTCGACGCTACCTGAGCCAGAGCATTTCTGCCAGAGGCCAGGTTCAGGGCAATGTCAGATCTCATTGCCAGCTTTACCACTCACCATGGCCCAGGTCTGTCTCGGATTATAGGGTCACATGGCAGCATGTACATATGTTGTCCACCAGGCAAGACTCAGGCTGCGCCCCCTCCAAACATGGCTGGTGTCGGTCTACTCCCTGGCCAGACATCACCCAGACAAGGTCATCACGATCCCTCCGAGGGTACTCCCCTCTCTGCAGTGGTGGACTCGACCCAATGTTGGTGTTGGAAGGAGTGGCATTCACGAGTCCACAACCCACAGGCTCCCTGATTTCGGATGCATCCGACCTTGGTTGGGGAGCACATCTCGGTATGCTGTGGACTCCAGGGTTATGGTCTCCAATTGGAGCTCGTGTTGCATATAAACATCAGGGAGCTCAGGGGTGTCTTCCTTCCCCAGCTGTCCGATCGGGTGGTGCATGTGTTGACTGACAACACAGCCTCTCTGTTCTACGTCAACAGGCAAGGGGGAGCGTGTTCGTCAGCGCTGTGCCAGGAGGCCCTCCGCCTGTGGGACTTCTGCATTCAGCACGTGATCCACCTGGAAGCCTCCCCAGTGTCTGGAACACTCTGGCAGATCGCCTCAGCAGGTCCTTCTCTCACCATGAGTGGTCACTCCACTCAGAGGTCATCCGAATGCTCTTCCAGAAGTGGGGGTTCCCCATGTGGACCTGTTCACCACCAGACAAAACAGAAAGCGTCATCAGTTCTGTTCTCTCCAAGGCCTCGGCAGAGGATGCCTTTCTCCTGTCATGGTCAGGGGACCTGATGCACGCCTTCCCGCCAATTCTGCTTATCAGCAAAGTCCTCTCGAAAATCAAGAGGGACAAGGCGCGAGTCATTATGATCACCCCGGCATGACCTTGCCAGCGTTGGTTTGGCACGCTCATGGACCTGGCCATGGCAACCCTGTGGCCACTTCCCAGCCCCCTGGACGTACTCTCGCAGGATCACGGTCAGCTCCTGTACCCGAACCTCACCCCTCTCCATCTCACAGCTTGGATGCTGCGTGACTGAACCCAGAGGAACAGGCCTGCTCTAGGCAGGTACAGCAGGTTCTCCTGGAGAGCAGAAAGCCCTCCACCAGAGCGACTTACCTGGCAAAGTGGAAGTGCTTCTCCTGCTGGGCATCGGAGCGCAACATCTCCCCGACCCAGTGATCTCTGCAGTCTATCCTGGATTACCTGCTTCACTTCAAGCACCAGGGCCTCACCGTCTCTTCAATCAAGGTGCACCTGGCAGCCATGTCAGCCTTCCATCCTCGCATGCAGGGTAAATTGATATTCTCACATGAGATGTTGATCAGGTTCCTGGAGGGCCTTTCCTCCAATCCGGGACCTGGTCCCTCAATGGGACCTCAACCTAGTCCTCTCCTGGCTCACGGGCCCCCCCTTTGAGCCCATGGCTTCTTGCTTCCTTTCCCATCTGTTGTGGACGGTTGCATTCCTTGTAGTGATTACCTCAGTGAGGCGTGTCTCCGAAACTAAAGCCGTCACTTTGGAGCCTCCGTACACGGCATTCTACAAAGACAAGGTCCAGCTGCGGCCCCATCTGGCTTTCCTGCCTAAGGTGGTGTCGCACTTCCATGTCAAGCAGGACATCTTCCTCCTGGTGCTCTGCCCAAGCCTCACTCGACCAATGAGGAGAGGTGGCTGCACACTCTGGATGTCTGGCACGCCCTTGCATTCTACCTGGAGCGCACCAAGCCCTTCCGCAGGTCGACCCAGCTCTTTATCGTGACAGCGGACAGGATGAAGGGCCTTCCGGTGTCCACTCAGAGGATTTTGAATTGGATCATCACCTCCATCCGTACTGGTTACGAGTTGGCACAGGCTGCGCCTCCACCGACAGTGAAGGCTCACTCAACGAGGGCTTGCACGTCTTCGGCTGCCTTCCTAGTGCACATCCCTATCCAGGACATCTGCAGGGCCGCAACATGGTCCTCGGTACACACGTTCACGGCATACTACGCCATCACCCAGCAAGCCAGAGATGACGCTGGATTTGGCAGAGCTGTGTTGCATTCAACACATCCATGAACTCCTACCAACCTCCAGTGGTACTGCTTGGGAGTCACCTACAATGGAATGGACATGAGCAAGCGCTCGAAGAAGAAAAGACAGTTACCTTTTTCCGTAACCAGTGTGCCTCGGGATGTGTTGCTTATGTCCATTCCATGACCCGCCCTCCTTCCCCACTGCGGGAGTTCCCGGCAAGAATGAACTGAGGGTGGGTGGAGCTAGTGGTGCCCCTTATTCCGTGGCATATGCGTGCTCTCCAGAGGGCGCTGGAGCCAGTTCCCTATGGATACCACTGAGGGAAAAACTTCTGCACTGGTGCATGTGGCGAGCGCACACACCTACAATGGAATGGACATGAGCAACACCTCTCGAAGAACACCATTTACGGAAAGGTAACTGTCTTTTCAACTTTGTGCCTTAGTTAGCCCATCTAGAACATGTTTGGGAGGGTGAGCGTCACCCACAAAGTGCGTTTCATTGGTAGGTCTTGGGGCAGTTATTACATCCTGATCCTACTGTTCTCTGTTTCAGTTGTTTAAAGAGGGAGCAGAAATAATGCTGTCTGCACCATTGCATAAGTGTGTATCCAGCACCAATAGACCAGATTCCTGGAGAGCTAACTGGTACTTAGTAAAGAGTCATTTGATTTATTTAGCAGGTGGCTATGGCAGGGGAAGATGCTTAAGTGGAATTTGCTGCCAGTATGATGATATTTTATTGTTGTTGCTGTCTATTAGTCATGGTGCATTAGCAGTAAAATGCAGGAGCGACTTACTTAAAAGTGAAAATCGCCTTTATTAAATAATGCAAAGGAATGTTACTAGGTGTGATGGGTGTGGGGGCAGCCATTCCTATCCACGGTACTTGGAGAGGTCAGCGGATTCCACTCCATCAGCAGCAGGAGGCATTTCTGCCTTCAGCTGAAATGGATTTGGTGTGTCTCGAAATCCCAGTTCCCATCCAACAGCTGTGCGCTGATAACAGGGCTTGCCCATGTGTCTCAGAAAGCTCACCCCCGTCCACATGCTGGATCTGCCAGGGAGAGCTGATTTGAGAGAGAGAGGCAGAAATTCCCTCTGGGCCAGGGAAAGGGGCAGATTTTAATGTTAAAATGGTATGAATTTGGATTAACCCCACTGGAGTTGCTCCAGATTTACTGGGACCAAATCCAGCGCAGACTTCCCGTGCAGGAAGGGAAGGGGAGTGGGGAGGCAGCGGTTTTGGGGATTGTTTTGGATCCCATTTGCCACTGGCCACGTGTTCTGTTCTCTTCCTAGCTTGCAAACGTACAAAGCTTTTCTAAGCTGTCTCCTTCTGTGGGAACTGGTCCTGTGACTTGAGAGCTGCCGCCTAGACCCTCCATTCTTCCCCAGGCCTCGCCAGAGTTACCAATCAGCCACTGTGGCTGCTGCTTTCAGAAGCTGGAGGGCTGGGGCAGTTTTGCGCTGTTAAACACATCCCCTCGGCCACGGCGGTCCTTCGACCAGCCATTGGCAGGGCCTGGGGACGGAGCAGTGAAAGGGGGAGCGGGAGGCAAAGGGAGCTCTGGCCAATTGCAGTAGCAATATTTAGATTGGCCCCATTTCCAAGAGAGACCTTCACAGAGCTGCAGCAGCCAAGGTAGCTGGGAGGGAAAGGCAGGTTCTGGCCTTACTTGGAAGTGTGTGTCCGTCTGTCTGTCTTGGTGGAGAGCTGGGAAAGATCCAAACAAGCTACTCCCCGGGAATCCCTGCACAAAACCCACTGCCCTTCGAAGGGGCCAGGCTGGCTGGAAGGAGCTATAGCTGTGTGTCGGCCTGGCTTGTGGTGTGGGGGAGGGGGATTCTTGGTTGTGCAGCTGCTCAGCAATGGAATAAAGCACAATGCATAAAGGTGCAGGGAGTCTTCCCCTTACACACAGTCCCCCAGGCTTCATGGCTAGGCCTTGCCACATTGCCCCAGGGCCAAGCCTGCTCGCCGGGGCTGGACATGCGTGTGCGATCTCATTCCCTCCAGTGTTAAGGGACTCAGCAGCTGGGCGCTGTATTTAATGGCAACACAGTGTCAAACCATCTCTCTATTCACTCCATCTCTGAGTGCAGCTTCCTGGCTCTGAGCCTCTTGTCTTCTCGTCCCTTTTCCTTTCCCACCTGCGCCACACTATTCTCCTTCCCCTGTGCTGAATTCTCTGCTCTTCCCCGGCATTTCTAACCTCTGTTCTGTCTCTGCCTCCTACCACCCGCCCATGCCTCAGACTTCACGAGACCCTACTGTGCCATATAAACCCCAGCTCGCCTAGGCAGTGGTGGAGAATGTTTTACTGCGCTTCACTGGCAGGCAGTTGGGGGGAACTCAGAGCTGTGGGGTTTGCCGTCTTGGCCAAAATGTTTGGGATTTTTAAAAGGAGAAGCCTAACATTAGGTTCCTCAATCCATACTAGGGCAGCTCCCTCCGCTGCCACGGAGAGCGGTGAGAGACGGGGTGCTGTGAAATTCTGGCCTGACTCTGGATTGAGGAGCCTTAGATTAAGGGGAATGAAGCTGTTCCTGGTTCTTCTGGTCCTGAATCACCGTCCTGTGGTCATAGTATATCTGGGTGTTAACTGGAGCAGAGACATCAGTCAGGCTGCACTGCCGTAAACCTCTGAGCTAAGTTGTGTGCTGCACCGTTAACCCGGGTTAGCCTCGCTCCTGTGCAAACAGCTGTTACTGTGCCCAGCACAGCCAGACGTTGTATAAGGAGGGAGCCCAAGAGGCATGCATGTGATGGGGTCCCCCGGGGTTGCCAATTTTGGTTGGACGTATTCCTGGAGTTTTCATCCCATGATATCTTTTATTAAAGATTTAATTCCTGGAGACTCCAGGGCAATCCTGGATGGTTGGCAACCCTAGTGTCTCCCCCCGCCCCCACGCACACACACACATTGCTGTGACCTCTCTCCCTCCCACTGGAGAAACTGGGACTGGCTTGGGCCTATTTCCCCACCCCTCCCACCAGAAAGACCGGAGCCTCTTTTCCCCCGCCCCTCCCACGGGAAATGAGTCTGGCCAGGACCTCTCCCTGCCCCCTCTTCCCCCTGCCCCCGTCTTTGGCCAAGGGGAGCCTGGGCCCATAGTGCCCTCGCTGTGTCTGGGGCCATATCCCAGGGCTGAGGCACTCATGGTTCTTTCCCAGTCCACGCGGGGAGCTCCCGTCAGGCCCTGGGGGGATTGTGGGAAGGTACCGTCTTGGAGACGATCAGCTCTCGAGTGGTTTAGCCTGCGTCCTCACTGCAAAGTGGATGGGTTCCAGCCCAAGTTGAAGTGGAGCCTGGGTTTAACCACACCCCAGCCAGGTCAGCTAGCCCAGGCTTTGAAGAGACTCCAAATCTGTGTCATGCTTTTCTGTGTCGACCTAGGGGGGTTAGGCGAAGAGCCCAGCGAAGAGCCTGGGGTAACTGCAGTGGAGACATGCCCAGAGATGCACCACTCTGCTGTGAGTTCCCCAGAACTTGCTGCATCTCAGTGCGGTCTGCAGGAGGGTGTGTGTGCAAACCCCAGCGTAGGTAGTGCTCCTCCCCCACACCGGGAACTCCCAGTCTAATAGCCATGGCTTGCCCATGTAGCAGGGAGTCCTGAGGAAGGATGTTGAATGAGAGTTTCAGATTTGACTCCTAGGTGCATCCGTCCGAGGAGGGTCAGGTGAGAGCACCAAGAGAAGAGAATGTTCTGAGCTGCCGGTCCCGCAGGGGCAGCGCATGACCCCAGTAGAGCAGCTGTTGCAGCCAGATAGTTTAATTAGCCCCAAATCGATGTATCCCCTAACCTCTTCCCGCTCTGCTCCCTCTGTCTGCCCCGACTCCCCTGCACAGCTCACTTTCAGTCCAGCTCCCACTGGAGGAAATGGCTTCTGTGCTGGCAGCGTCGGCTGAACCTTGGCTCTGTCTCGTTTGGTGGTGTGGGCGTGCACCTCGCTGCTAGCAGGGTTACGCTGTGACGGGAGGAGGGGGTGGCATGGACTTGGGAGGCGCATGTCAGGGAATGAGAGACAGGAGCCTTACAATGAGGGAAGGAGGGTGCATTGCACACAGCAGCCGCAGCGCTGGCCCTTCTGATTGGTTCCGCCTGATAGCCAGCTGCTGAGTTATCCGCCTTGGCCGGCTGCCAGCATGTTTGCCCTGTGAAAACGTAACCACTGCCGCTGCGTTTCTCCCTGCTGCGCAGCGGTTCCAGCATCCTCGCAGGGCTGGGCCGGGGGAGGGGAGAAGAAACCATTTGCCCTCTCGAGCGCCGGGTCCAGAACAGCAGCGGGGAGCTAGACGATGCCAGTCAGCACCAACAACTCACCTGCTGGGCTCCAAACTTCTGGGCTCTCCTGGGGCACCTTACTCCTGGCTCTCCTGCTGCTCCCCTGGACTCGGGGCTACTGGGCCACTGCATGCAGCAGGGTGCTTCAGGCTAGCATGGAGCTGTGCTCCCTTGGAGCAGTGTCCCTACACTTGCTTCCTGGCCAGGCTGCGAAGCCTAGAGTCAACCCTGTGTGCTGTTCTTTCAATTAGTCCCGCCCCACACCTGCCCCCCTGCTGGAGGGGTTTCCTGCAGGGGGTCTGCATCTTACTGAATTCCACCTGCCACCTCCAACACAGACAATCCCCCATCCCCTAATTACTGGGCAAGGTTGGGGTGGCATTTCCAGGTGGGTTCCGCTTGCAGAGCGAAGGAGAACAACCCTCCGGTGAGCGACACTCAGCCCCTCCCGCCCCACTGGGAATTGATTCATGGTAATCAGCCATCAGCTGGCTGGGAGGACACCCACCCTTTCCCTGGGCTCTGCCGGCAGCCGCAGAATCCTCTGTGCTGGAGGGAGCTCCCATCTGGGCTCCAGGGCCTCTTTGTGAGAGGGGAGAAGTAGTGTCCTACTGCGAACTGGCCTTCCCATGGAGGGCTGGCTGCCCTGTTCAGCCCTGGCCTGCGTTCGAACTGCACCTTAGCATGTGCCCCGGCTGAGCTCACACCAGGCAGGTGCTTTCACCATTACTCAGCCACAAGTGCTGCTGCCACCCCCTCTTCCTCGCTCTGCATAAAAGGAGGAATAACCCTTTAATAGAAGGAGTTAATTTGTAATGACCAAGGCCTGCCTGCGAGCTCTGCATAGCTGCTGGCTGCTAGCACACGCGGCTGCTTCGTAACAGGGGGCTGGCTGCGCATTGGAAATGGAGCAATTTTCCTCTTCCCCTCTCTCCCAAGAATCCAGTGAGAGGCTGGCTGGCCCTTCTCTGTGAGGAGAGACCTTCCCCATCACAATCTTCAGTGGGAGTTCTCGAGCTCCAGGTGTGTCCCCTCTATGCTGCAATATCCCCTTCCCCTCCATGCAGGCTGCGTGTTGTTTCCGTGAGATCTACCTGGTGCTTGTCTGGCTTTCTCCTTGCTACCATCATAAAATAGGTACATCAGTTCCGAGCGAGCACTCCCTTTCCCAGCGTTCCCGGGACCAACCCCTCTACAACTCAGCAGGAGCTGCAGTGCGTCTCTGACACATCCTCTCAGCCAAGTATTGGCATGATGGGGTGGTGAGCATTGGAGAGCTGAGTCGTAAGGCACGGAGCGTGTGTCTGGAATGTCCAGTTTCCTGGGCTCAAACGCAGTGTTTGTCAGCAGGGGATTGTAGCTGTGCAGTTGAAGTACAGAGGCCTGTTTGTATTGCTGTGGGAAGGGTTCTGGTTGGCTTTGACAGTAGTGATCTCCCAGTGCCGGAGAAGTAGGGTGAGGCTTGCGCTGTCCCCAAGGGCAAGAATACATCGGGGGGGCTGTCTGTTGTGATTCATGGAGAGCATTGTCAGACGTTCAAGTAGCACTCCAGGAAAGGGATAAAGAGGCTGCAGGGAGATGAGACAGACCTTCAATCCTCTCATCAAAGGGCCTGCAGTTTCTCATTTCAACGCAGGTGAATCAATCAGTGCTGAACAAAGAGGGTTGATCTGCAGCCAGAGAATTTTAATAAAGGGTTGAAATAAAACCTGTTCAGGCCCATTTTGCTCCTGCCAGCACTTGCGGTTTTTCTTGTAACGTTGGTAGAACGCACATGCAGACTGAATCTTCCCTGGGAATTGGCATGATGGAGACTAGCACAGATGCATAGCTAGGAATCTCTGAGACCGGCCCTGCTGGGTTGCTTGTTGATCTGGTGTATGGTAAGCGCTGCAGCGCTGACTTTTGGCTGAATAAAGCTTAGCGTAGAATCCAGGCCCACCGACAGACATTCTGGGGGCCAGGGCCATCCCTGGGGGGGCGGGGGAGGGGGCTGGGGCGGAAGAGACGAACCTGTCACTTCCGGGACTGCCCGCGCTGGCCAATCACGCCAGCCTGCGGGGGCCCCCAAAGCACGGGGCCCAGAGTGGTCTCGCATGCCTAGGGGGATTTAAAAGGGCCCCATGGCAATTGCCCTCCCCACCCGGCAGACCTGGTAACATCTACCAGCTTGGCCAGAGAGAGGAGACGCTCCGCTGATGTCGCTAATTTGGGTTCTGCAGACAGTGGGCACAGTTGTATAAATCGCATATCCCTGCGGAACTGGGACTAGAACCTTGGACCTATGAGTCCAGGCCTCAACTACTTCAGCTAAAGGAGAGCTGTGCTAGCTCGTGGTAGTAGGTGCCTTATCCTTTCTGGGGGCAGCCAGCCAGCCACTACAGGGAGATAGCACTTGCTCATACATGCAGCCAGTACGTTACGGACCAACTTCATGCAAGCCCTACCCAGTGGGCCAGATAAATTTCCCGTTTCACCTGGCTTAAAATGGGCTGGCTGCCTGGGGCCAAAGATGGATTGCAATAGCACTTTGAGGTAGGCTGTGTGAATGAGAGGGCTTGGTCACTTGGTGAGACAGGAGACAGCCAAGCAGGGAGCATGGCATTGGCCATTCCCCACCCAGGGCTATTTCCCTAGTTACCTCCTCTTCTTCTCATAACACGGTGCTAGCTCTACCAGTGACATTGGCAATCCCTAGGGGTCGAGGATGATCTTTCACAGGTTTTATTTTTCACAGGTCCTTTGGTGACTGAGGAGTCTGATCCTTGAGCCAGAGGCTCATTGGCAGACGTTGCAGGTGGTGTTGGAAGACAGGGTTGGGCTACGATTGCTGAGTGGCCGTTGTCTTTCCTTTCTTTTCTGGAGTCTTTCTGCGACCAGGGCAAGGCGATTTTCCTCAGAAGTGGACATTCCCTCGCTGACAAGTCTTTGCCAGTTATCCCTATCCTGGGCTGCTGTCTCCCAGTGTGCGGTGTCAATGCCACATCTCTTGATGTTTATTTTGAGGGTGTCTTTAAAGTGTTTCTTTTGGCCTCCCTGTTTCCCTTCTCCTTTGGTGAGTTGGGCGTACAGCAGTTGTTTTGGTAAGCATACATCAGGCATGCGCACACAGTGCCTGCTCCACCTCAGCTGGTGCTGGATAATCAAGGTCTCAATACTGAAGATGTTGGCCTCTGTGAGGACACTGACAGTGCGATGATCCTCCCACTTTATGTTGATGATCTTCCGAAGAAAGTGCTGGGGCTGGCATTCCAGGTTTTTCAGGTGTTTTCTCTGTCATCCAAGTCTCACAGCCATAGAGGAGAGTTGGGATTACCACCGCTTTATAAACTAAAAGTCTAGTAGGTGTTCTGATGTTGAACACATGTGATTGCTGAACACCCAGAGAGACAGTCTGCTAAAGGCAAGGCTGGCACAGCGAATTCTGTGCTGAATCTCAACGTCTATGTCTGCCCTCTGTGAGAGATGGCTGCCAAGCTAGGCAAAGTATTCTACATTTTCCAGTTCTTCTTTGTCAATGTAGATCTTCCTTGCTGGGTCTGATGATTGACCAGGGACTGGCTGGTGGAGAACTTCTGTTTTGTCAATGTTCAGAGTTAGCCCTGGGCTTTTGTAAGCTTTAGAGAAGCAGCTAAGGGCTCTTTGTAAATCCTCCTTTGAGTGTGCAACTACAGCACAATCATCTGCGTACTGGGGTTCAGTTATGGGTGCTGATATTACTTTAGTTCTGGCACGGCGACGAGAAAGGGAAGAGGTTGCTGTCAATCCGATGTTGGATGCCAATGCCGTATGGTAGACAGTCTTGGGTGAATGTTTTCATAGCTGCTAAGAAAATGGAGAAAAGGGTGGGTGCTAGTACACAACCTTGTTTTATGCCAGTCGGATGACAAAAGACTCAGAGCTGGAGCCACTGCACAGTATGGAGGCAGTCATCTGGTCGTGGAGGAGTCTTACAATTGTGATAAATTTGCTTGGGCAGCCAAATTTTGACATGATTTTCCACAGAGCCTCCCGGTAGACAGAGTTGAAGGCTTTGGTCATATGGATAAAGGCCATATACAGCTCCGGGTGGTGTTCTTGGCATTTTTTCCTGGATCTGCCTGGCTGCAGAAATCATGTCGGTTGTGCCTCGTGATGGTCTGAAGCTACACTGGGACTCTGGCAGTACTTCCTCTGCGAGAGGGAGCAGGCGATTCAGTGAGATTCTAGCAAGAATCTTCCCAGTGATGGAGAGGAGGACAATGCCTCGATAGTTGCCAAGGTCAGCCCTGTCTCCCTTTTTGAAAATGGTGATGGTATTAGCGTTACGTAAGTCAGCGGGGATTTCTTCAGTGTGCCAGATTTTGAGGAGCAGCAAGTGAAGCTTGTTAGTCAGTTTTTCTCCCCACACTTTCAGTACTTCAGCTGGTATGCCATCAGGACCTGGTGCTTTATTGTTCTTCATTTGTTTAATTGCTTTGCAGACGACCTCAGGTGTTGGTGGGTTGGCGAGAGTTTCTCAGATTGGGTGTTGAGGGATGGAGTCAATGGTGTCATCAGTCACAATTGATTCTTGATTTAGAAGCTTTTGGTAGTGTTCCTTCCAGTGTTGTTTGATGGATTCGTTACCTTTGAGAAGGGCATTACCATCTTCGGAGCTTGGAGGTGAGAGGCCACATGAGCTTGGTCCGTACAAGAGTTTGACTTACCAAAAAAGCTCCACATATCATGTCTGTCAGCAAATGTATGGATTTCTTTTGCTTTGTCCTCTCACCATTTGTGTTTGATTTCTCGGATCCTCCTTTGAACTTCAGTTTTGAACTTGATGGAAAGCTCTGCTTCTGACTGGATCGTGGTTGATTTTGCCAGTTGTTGAAAGCTTTTCTCTTCTGGTCTAATCTCAATGTTGTTGTCAAACCAGTCCTGATGTCGGCAGGTAGCAAGGCCAATGAATTCCTCACAAGCCTCATGGATGGTCTGTTTTAGGGCTTCCCAGTCTTCTTCGACACTTGTGTTGTCATTTCCTGGTGTTCATATGGCCAGTTTTTCACTGAGGAGTGTTTGGAAGTTCTCTTGGTGCACTGAGGATTGAAGTCTTTGGATATTGTATTGCTGTCTGTGTGATTTGGATTGCTTTCTATGTTTTGGTGCAATCCTGATGGACATGACTGACCTCACCAGGCAGAGGTCAGTCCAGCAATGGTCAGGTCCTCTCATGACATGAGTGATTTGGACATCTTAGATCCTGTGTTCTTACAATGGCATAGTCTAGGAGGTGCCACTATTTTGAGCGGGGGTATTGCCAAGTTGTTTTGTACTTGTTGCTTTGTCTGTAGATTGTGTTTGTGATCACAAGGTCGTGCTCTGCACATTTGCTGAGTAGAAGGATGCCATTGGAATTAGTCTTGCGCACTTCTTCCTTCCCAATGGTGCTACTTCATACGTTAGAATCTCGGCCAACTCCTGCGTTAAAGTCCCCTAAGAGGATTATCTTATCTGTTTTTGGAGTGGATGACATCATTTTATCAAGGTCCGTGTAGAAGGATTCTTTCTGTTCTTCAGCGTCAAGAGTTGGTGCATATACACTGATGATAGTGGCAAATGACTTATTGACCAGTTGGATGCGGAGGGTCATAAGGCGCTCAATGGCCTTATGGAGTTCAGTCAGGCGGTTGACTAGAAGGTTTTGATTGCAAAACCAACACCGTGTATTCATGTATTCGCCTGTCGCTTGCTGGTTTTCCTTTCCAGAAGAAAGTGTAACTGCCGCCCTCTTCCCTCAAGTGGCCTTCATCTGCACGTCTTGTTTCGCAGAGAGCAGCGATGTCAATGTTGTACCTCGAGAGTTCTCGAGTGACAATTGCTGGTCTGCGTTTGGGTCTTTCACTTTTTAATTTGTCTAGTAGGATACAGACATTCCAAGTTGCAAGAAACATTTTTGGTTTTCGACCGCATTGGGAGTGATCCCTCGGTTCTCCAGTCAGGTATGGTGGGACAGCCTATGTTTGG
The DNA here is from genome assembly GCA_003942145.1 of Platysternon megacephalum. Classification (NCBI taxonomy): domain Eukaryota; kingdom Metazoa; phylum Chordata; order Testudines; family Platysternidae; genus Platysternon; species Platysternon megacephalum. The sequence goes on along the minus strand of QXTE01000038.1, from coordinate 12,380,389 downwards.
GACACATTTTCTAGCTCCTTCCCCGTATGGGGTGAGCAGAGGGGTTCCTAAAAAGGCCTGCTCAGTCATGACCGCTGCAGCCGAAAATGTCCCCTATCCCGGTCCAGGGGCATATGGCGACCATCTGCAGTCACTGCCTGCGTGTGGGTCTGTGATTAAGGACTCCTGGTGATCACTTCACCTGTCCCCGTCGCCACTCGCCCATTTCCGCAGGACTTTTATGGGTAGGGATGGGGAAAAAGTTCTCTGTGAAAGAAGCCTGCGCGTGAGTAGTTTAATGTAGGGGTAGCTAATGCGCACCAGCAGCCCCACACACCTTGGCAGACGAGGCACCTGTGTCTGGTGGCAAGGAGGTTCAAGACGACCGGGGGTTTCTCCTCCGTTGCAGCTGTTGAGAGGTGATCCTGCTTCATCCACCTGTTCTGCCGTTGAGGTCTTGAACTGGGTTGTGTTGTGCTGGGCTGCACTTTGCCTGGTACCTCGCCTTCAAGCTTACCGCCATGGGTGACCCTACTAGGAGTACAGGACTCCAGACGGCATCGCTCTTAAGGTCTTAAGTCTTTAGTATACGCAAGCTGCTCCGCCATGTGAAGGTGGCAGGACAAGGAGACACAGTGCTAGCTCTACCAGTGACACAGGGTACGTGCACTGGCAATGGGGCCCTGTGCACAGGGATGCCCCTCACTCACTTTGGTTCACCTTACAATTTCTTTTAATGCTTGTATTGGCGGTCCTGCCTCTTGCCAGCTACGAGGCACCGCCTCCATGCACTCTGCTGCATCCCATCCCTGGCCAGCCTCTGGCTGTCATGGCATGCCCCAGCCGGCAATTTCACATCATCTCATCTTGTGCTGCTTCTCTCAAGCATCACAGCCCTTCTCTGCCCCTTCCTCAGAACAAGAACAGGTTTGCTGAACAGGCTTTCGAGGCAAAAAGTTCCCTCCTCCAGGAGCAGCCTCTGCCCTACAAAACTGCAAGATGATGAGCCGAACCTGCTAAATAGATTTACTTTCTGAAAACTTGTCATAAGGGCTCCCGGACTTGAAATCTAGTCGCTTCCACACCCCAAAACAGTTCAGCTGCTACACCTGCTCCTCAGTGGCTGACACGTTTTCCTATTTTTTTTAATGGCTTTTCTCTCTGCCATTGCTGGATGAAAGACCCAGACAAACAGAAGGAGTAACTGACACTGGGTTGATGCAGAGCGCTGTACACAATCCACAAGCAACTAAACAGCTTATAACAAAGGAGAGAGAACAAAACTGTTGGATCTTGGTGCTGCTTGTCACAACAGTACATTTGAAATCACATCTGGGGTTGTTGTTTTTTAAGTTGATGCTCCTTTTGAAAAAAACTGGCTTCCTCTGCATGAACAGCTTCAACCCAAAAAGACCTTCTAAGGCATGAGGCAGAAGCCAGCAAGTTCCTGGCTTATCATTGGTTATTTAATGCCTAGTACAGTTCTAAAATGTGCCAGTCCCTAAGGAGATGATCAGCAAGGCTCAGTCCCTAACCCGAAGAGCTGCAGCCTTAAGGGTACATGTGCAGTGCAGCCAGGGGTGTGAATGGCAGCTCCTGGAAACAGGCCTGTGCTAGCTGTAGTCTAGCTAGCTTGCGAAGATTAGAAGTGAGGATGCAGTACAAGCCCACCTGTTCCCCTTGCATATGTACTTGTACAGCCTGCTCCAAAGCCAGCGCTGCTGCAGCCTCTTCTATTTTTAGCAAGCTAAGCAGAATACATCTACACGAGCTGCCCTTCACAGCCCCAGCTGCAGTGTAGACGCACCCGAAGGGTCTTGCAAACACTACCAAATGAGGCACTTTGGGACCTGAATGACATTGAGACTTCCATCCATCTTCCTGCATGACGTGCCACCCCCAGGGAGATGCACCTGGCTCCCGTTTCTGTGGCACTGCTCCTGCTCCCAGGCAGTTTGGGGGCAAGGTGAGGTGGCTGGAAGACCCCACCTCTCTCACTCCGGGTGTGTGACTGTGCCATTGAACTCTCAAATTCTCAGACAAGTCCCTGAATGGATTCCAATGTCGATGGAAAGCAAGAAGCAGAGAGTATCCGCTGGAACCAGACCAGTGCAGACGGAACCAGCACAATCTCCTCCCACCCCCAGCTCTGCCGCCTGGACCGAAATCCTTCTCCGTAACCTTCCTACTTGACTTGGGCATCTCCGCTCACAAGGCAGCTCACTGCACTGCTCAGCCAGGCCATTTAGGAGGCTGTGATAGGGATTGACAGACCAGATTACAGCCTCCAACTCATTTCCACTCGAAGACTGAAGTGCAGGAGCTTAACCCAGTCTGCAGAGATGCACAGCCTGTTGTGCCACCTCACCCCTAGCTATGCAGATGCTCCGTGGCTGATTGCATCAAGCCTGCTTCATTGTGAGCTGCAGTAGTAGCAAATCTGAAACGCTGTGCGCTGGCCTGCGGTGCCAAGGGGAGGGGCGGGAGCAGCAGAGCAGGTGACGTACAGCAAAGAGAACATGCATGGAAGGATGGCCACGCTCTCCTTTTTCCTGCCCTCCTGCCAAGAGTCTTGTTTCTCTAGACCCCCTCCCAGTAGCTCTCTGGAATCTCCAGTATTGCTTGGTTAGTTAAAGCCACCTGTTTTCCCATGCTCCTTCCCCTCCCACTTCCCCATCTACCATGTTACAGACTCCTGTTCTCCGCTGTCCTTCACTCAGTGGAAACCCTTCAACAGAGGGGATCTGCTCTGCGTTTCCCATGTCCCTGGCATGTGATCTGGGAGTCACTGTGCTGATGGCTTCAGCTGTTGGCTGTTGTTATGGAGGCTGGCACTTGGTTGCTTGATGTGCTTTGGCCAGTTGTTCTCTCCTCTTCCCTGCCCCTCCCACAGTATTGTCTTCAGAAACTTTCAGGCACTGCAGCAGAGCAGAAAGTGCTGTGCCTGAAGCATGGGCTGCGATCCTGGCGAAAAGGGAGGGCGGAACACAGCTGCTGCTCCTCCGCTGCCTGCGCTCTCAAGCTCTACGGAGTTCTCCAGCAGGCCGTGTCCCCCCACCGCAAATGCACCAGGGTCTGCAGAGATTAGACGTGGGCATTTAAGGTGAAGGGGGCCCAGGCTTTGTCTGTAAACAGTATATTAGTGCCTATAAATGGACTCGAATGCAAAGCAACCCCGTCACCAATTGAGGTGGAAAATTCCTGCAGAGTGACTGTAGAAGCTGAAGGGCTTAGCCCCAAGTGCATGTGGTAACACAGAGCTGCTGCAGCTGTGGAGATGCTGGCCCTTGCTGGAGGTGCCCCTGCAAAGTGTCTGCCTGCTGCTGACCTCGGCTCTTCCTCACGGTGGAGCATGTGGAGCTTTTAGCTCACTGGGAGGCCGCCTGCTGCTCTCCAGGCAGGCGGGGAGCTGAGCCCCCAGCCGTAGCTGCAGGGGGCAGATTCTCTTCACCTGCCAGGGATTAGACACCTCAGATGGGACCAACATCCCCAGCAGCAGCTTGGGAGGGCCTGACTCCTGTATTGTAGGCTGGGCAAGCTGGCTTGTACCTGAGTACCAGTGCATGGGGACAGGCCTTGAAAGCTCTTAGATGTGCTTACAGAGGGTAAATGGTTCCCTCTATAGAGGCTGCTCCCTGCCACAACCTCTCTCTAGTATCTTCCACCCCACAAGTTCTGGGGTCTCTGCAAACAGGAGTGGCACTTCAGTACACCCCAGTGGGGCAGGCTTATCCCCACTTCCCGGGGGGAAAACTGGGATACCAGGGGCTGGGAGTGGAGTTAAAACAATAAGCCAGTTGCCTGGAACGTAACCCAGGAGCCCTGGCTCCCAGCAGGCTGTCTACACCTAAATAGGGGGTGGATTTGCCAAACTCTGGGGAGCCCTCAAAATTCCTTCCAGTGCACCCAGGTTGGACCAGAGCTTTTGATTCCCAAACACGAGGGAGATCAGTCACATCACCAAAGTGCTGGCCAGGAGCAAGTTTTCCTGCCCACATGCTGCTCCATGTGGAGCTGGGTCCTGGGTCCCATGGATCCTTGCCTCAATCCTCGCTGTAACCACTAGGGAACCGCTTCTTCCCACTGCCTCTCTGGGGAGTGGGGGGGGGGGGACACGACACTGTTTTAGTTTCTTTTCCCACCCAACGTATTGAGAATCAGACCCAGAGATGGAGTTAGGAAAGATGCAGAGGCAAAACAGGGGAGCACCCGTCTGCCTCACACAGAGGGGTGATGTGTGTGCTGCTCCTTTAATGCAAAATGTTTCCAGATTTCCCAGTACTAGCGCACACACAAACAACAACAAAATCCCATCCTTGCTAATCAAAACCAGGCCTGCAGTCGGCCAGCACTTTGCTTCAGACTCCTGCTCGAGGGAACAAGGCGTTGGCCAGCAAAATGTCAGAGCTTCTATTTATGGAAAATGAGCCCTTGGTTTTGAGCGAGGGTGGGGGGAAGGAGGGAGAACCAGGATGATATTGGCCTTAAAATGCCTGCTCCAGCGCGGAGGCGTGTGAGGGGAGTGTCAGAGGTCACCAGGCTTGGCACAGCTGCCTTCCTGGCTCCCTACACAGGGTTTCCCAGGAAGCTGTCCAGGGCACTTCTTGCTTCGGCAGCCCTGGCTGCTGGATGTGCATCCTGGCCTGCAGCCATAGCAACTGGCTCCTCGCTGCCCCTGGGGCCTGCGGAGACCCTTGCTCAACTGACCCAACCTTGCCGGGTTCTTTGGGGCAGGGAGGGGGGCTTTTGTCGGCACGGCGGAGGGCACAGGCAGAGCAGACTGTCCGGGTTGAGGGTAATGAAGGGCTCTTCTCTTTTCCCCCCAGGACTGACTGGGTCATGGGATTTGGGCCCTGACTGGCTGTAATTGCCCCCAGAGGCGCTCAAGCCGGGGTATTGGCCCCTCGGGGCTGACGTGTCTCTCTTGCGTGGTTCAGGTGGGGATCTGTGACCAGAGGCAACTCCATTGTGGGTGGGGATGGGCCTGTGCGACTGCATGTGGAGGAGCCACTTCCATGCTGTGGATGGGAAGCCCGGAAATCTTGTTGGTGTGCCCGCTGGGAGTTCAGGGGGTGAGGAGCCGGGGGATCCCTTTGGCGTGCCCACTGGGAGTCCGGGGGATGGGGAGCCGGGGGATCCCTTTGGCGTACCCGCTGGGAGTTCAGGGCGTGAGGAGCCGGGGGATCCCTTTGGCGTACCCGCTGGGAGTTCAGGGCGTGAGGAGCCGGGGGATCCCTTTGGCGTGCCCGCTGGGAGTTCAGGGCGTGAGGAGCCGGGGGATCCCTTTGGCGTACCCGCTGGGAGTTCAGGGGGAGCCGGGGGATC
>QXTE01000038.1:12286912-12374976 GCA_003942145.1 Platysternon megacephalum | reverse complement strand
GTTCAGGGGGTGAGGAGCTGGGGGATCCCTTCGGCGTGCCCGCTGGGAGTCCGGGGGATGGGGAGCCAGGGGATCCCTTTGGCGTGCCCGCTGGGAGTTCAGGGGGATGGGGAGCCGGGGGATCCCTTTGGCGTACCCGCTGGGAGTTCGGGGGATGGGGAGCAGCCGGGGGATCCCTTTGGCGTATCCGCTGGGAGTTCAGGGGGAGCCGGGGGATCTCTTCGGCGTGCCTGCTGGGAGTTTGGGGGGAGCCGGGGGATCCCTTTGGCGTGCCCGCTGGGAGTTCAGGGGGAGCCCGGGGGGATCTCTTCGGCGTGCCTGCTGGGAGTTCATGGCAGGGGTGGGATGGACCGTCAGGAAGGCTGAAGGATGGGGTGTCTTTTCTCTCCTGGTCAGACACTGTAGGGCCCTTTTGGAGGCTGTTCTCCCCTGCCCCATTCAGCATCTCTCCTTGAGGAATTGGTGCCAGGGAGGGGTTGTATAGCCTGGAAAACATGCTCCCCTGCGCTTGCAGAAGTGATGGNTGGGTTCAGGAGAACCCGGTCTCTCTGCCTTTGAGACATGCTCAGAGGCCATCTGTGCCCTTGGCTTTCCCGGAGGGAGGGAGTGGGTTTGAGCTCTCATGCAGGTCAGACTGCATGCCCAGTGTGGTCCCTTGTGCCTGGAAGAGGGCGTGGGGGCGGATGCTCAGCGGATGCTGATCTAGCTGAAGTTTGTGTATTTTCGAGGTGCCTAGAGGGTGGGCCCAGAGCCTGGAAGGAACGCTCTTGGCACTGATGTTTGTCTGCCAGGGAAAGAGCCTCCTTGCATACTTTGTCCCTGGATGCCCTAGGCGCCTGGTTTTGAACTGGTACCTGTGACAGGCATGGCCATTTCCTGCAATGTTCTGGACAAACCTGAGTGAATTAAGTTTAAGTATCTTAGTAGCTCATTGTATTAAAAATGCAAATGTTTGTGTTACTGTGGGATCGTCTGTAGCGGCTCTAGGACAGTGTAAACCCTGGGAAGTGTTATGAGCTTCAAGGAACCAACAGGTGTGCAGGACAAGAGGGAACTTGAAGTTGAGTGGGTTTCTTGGAAAATGCTTGGGAGGTGGGCAATGCAAATTCCCATCGCCTGACCCTTCCTTTTGAAACTGCCTTGAGAAGAAACCCATAGCCTGCTGATCACCTGCTCCCAGGGTCCCACGATCAAAAACCCAAACTGTATAAAGGGGTGACTCTCAGATTGGGGGTGGTGCTTGTTCTGAGCCAAAGGTTTTACGAACGTGTGCCCACAGAAAAACCTCTGTGTGGGGTTTGAAGGACTGACTCCTACCAGAGCCCTAGCTGGAGTGATCTCTGGGAAGCTTATTAGCGGGCATGTGGGTTCTCGGATTGGTTAATATGTTTTCTCTGTAATGCTTTCACCTTGAGAATAAATGTGCTTTGTAGGAAAAGCTCTGTGCTACCTTTATAACTCTGAGGAGCGGGAAAAGCAGACTTGTTTAGGCAAGCTTGTTGGGGAATTTGCAGTGCAGGCAGGGAACTGTGCAGCCTGGAAAAATCCTGGTCAGGAGGGGGCGTGACGCAGGTTGCTGCCAAAGAGAGGTGATGCCTGAGGAGCAGGGAGCCTAAAAGTGGGGGGCCCTTGCTGGACTATAGAGGGGGAAATACAGGGCCAGCTGCCCTGAACTGTGACAGTACCATATTCCACCATCATCAGAGGGAATAAATGCTACCTGTTCACTGCAGGGAAATGGCACTCAGTCCCTGTGGCAGACGAGTTAATGTGGCTATTTTTTTAACCTGAATAACTTCCTTCCCCTTTGATTCGGTGGCTTACAAGAGAATGGTGCTTGGTGACATTTTCAGTATTGGCCTAACTCTGCTCCTAATGAAGATGGTGATTAAAATTCCATTCAGTGGGAGCAGAGCCAGGCAGCCCCGCGTGCTTCTGAAAATCTCATCCTTAGTACTGGCGTAATACATCTCCTCTGCACAGCAACTTGCTGGGATCTGTCCCACTGCACAGCTGGGGAGAGATGGGCACAGAACTGCCGGAGGAGCTGGGGTTAGAACTTGGTGTTCCGTGCTCAGACCTCTGTGGTAGTAGCATTCCCTGTCAAATAAAATAACTATTGCCCAAGGCTATTGCATACAGGAAGAGCCAGAGGAAAGGAGTGTGGGGTCAGGGGTAACTGCAGGAAGAAGAGAAGATCTGAAGAAATGAGGTTTTTTACCCACGAAAGCTTATCCCAAATAAATCTGTTAGTCTTTACGGTGCCACCGGACTCCTTGTTGTTTTTATGGATACAGACTAACACGGCTACCCCCTGATAGCAGGAGGAAGGATATTTTTGCCCTTGACTCTAGAGTCCTGTGCACTGCTTGAATGCTCATCATCTCTCTTAGCCAAGACAGCTGGGTTCGGTTAACGGTCCCAGCCCTCTCCCGAAGGTTGCTGGGGTGATTCCGGCTCCCTGCAGGGCCGGGGTTCCTCCGTGGCAGTTCGCTGTGGCACTTAGATTTGTTTCCCGCTGCACTGCATCAGGTTTGACTTGAAATAAGCAAGCAACTCATCCCCAGGGCGGTCTCCCTTCCTTCCCAGCAACCTCCGCTAGCTCCTGTTTGAGGCTGCCGCTTGCCATGGTGTACCATCCTGACCCAAGCGGCCTCCTGGCCTGTTTGTTGCGGTGCTGATCTCTGCCTCCCCTCCACCGAGGGGGGAAGTGTTTAATCCCAAAAGCACATGTCTGCAGCCAGTTATGCAAGAATAATTGATATAAATGGGCTTATTTATTGCTGCCCGTTCCATTTGAACACAGTCCATAAAGAATGTTAGATTAGGTTACGTAAAGCTCTGCACAGAGAATCGAATTGTCGGCCAGTCCTGCGTCACTAATTGTACCAGCGGCGCCTCAAGCTGCTCCTGCTGCCTCTGAGTCCCAGCCCCCCTGCTCCTAGCATAGGAAAGCCCCGTGGGTCGAGGGATTCTGCTGTGCGCGCTGAGCTTAGCAGGACCCAGGGTAGAAAGTTGCCAGGAAAGCACCGCTTTCCTTCTCCTGTTTAGGAGAGTGCGGAGGATGCTGTGACACTGGTTTTCCAAAATACTGCCGGGAATTGTATGCTGGTGAAAGCTGCTGGGCTGACAGTCCTGCCGATGGAGTGTGGCAGGGCTGACTTCTCCAGTTCACCCCCACTGGTGTTTCTCCACTCCTCCCTGCAGAGAGCTTTCAGCCCTTGGAATCCTGCCAGCAAGGTGGGCACTTGTAAGGATGCCTTAGTGATGTGGGAGCCCATCCCCACCAACTGGACTGAGCCTTCTCTTCCTCCCTCTGAATTACACTTCAGTATCCCATCTTCCACCCTTCCGGGGTTCCTCCAGCCCTGAGCTCTCACAAACCTGCTGTAAATAGCTCTGTTCTCACCCACTGCCTACTTGCTCCTCGAGATCAGTAATCTATTAAATGCTGCTCCCTGCGGTATCCTGCTATTAGCCTCCCTGGACTCTGAGTAGCAGCTGTTCATTACAGTGTTTCCTGTGTGTTTTGATCCACCTTGGGACACTTCCGCTTCAGCCCTTGGCTATTTATTGTCTTTAATAGTCTCTTGTGAGGGATCTTGTCAAAAGCATTTTAAAAATCCAAGCAAATTATGTTCATCAGGGTCTCCTTCATCCAAAGCTTTACTGACTTTCAGAGACTCCAGAGCAGATTAGAAAGGCAGGGTTTACCCTCCTAGAAGCTGTGCTGCTTTGACTTCATTGTGTACTCATCCCAAGTCTTGCATTACTATGTCCTCAGTCTGACTCGTGGACAGTTTCCTTCTGCTTAAAGAATTGGTTTAAAAAACATATTAGCAAAATCTGCTCTTCCTTCACCTGCCAAGAGGTGTAACTTTCTACAATGAACGATCTTCATAGATTTTAAGGCCAAAAGGGATTGATCAAATCTAATATTTGGCGTGGACTGCACTCTCAGCAAATTTGCAGATGACACTAAACTGGGAGGAGTGGTAGATACGCTGGAAGGTAGGGATAGGATACAGAGGGACCTAGACAAATTAGAGGATTGGGCCAAAAGAAACCTGATGAGGTTCAACAAGGACAAGTGCAGAGTCCTGCACTTAGGATGGAAGAATCCCATTCACTGTTACAGACTTGCATCCGAAGAAGTGGGTATTCACCCACGAAAGCTCATGCTGCAAAACCTCTGTTAGTCTATAAGGTGCCACAGGATTCTTTGCTGCTGTTACAGACTAGGGACCGAGTGGCTAGGCAGCAGTTCTGCAGAAAAGGACCTAGGGGTTACGGTGGACGAGAAGCTGGATATGAGTCGACAGTGTGCCCTTGTTGCCAAGAAGGCTAACGGCATTTTGGGCTGTATAAGTAGGGGCATTGCCAGCAGATCGAGGGACGTGATCGTTCCCCTCTATTCGACATTGGTGAGGCCTCACCTGGAGTACTGTGTCCAGTTTTGGGCCCCACACTACAAGAAGGATGTGGAAAAATTGGAAAGAGTCCAGCGGAGGGCAACAAAAATGATTAGGGGGCTGGAGCACATGAGTTATGAGGAGAGGCTGAGGGAACTGGGATTGTTTAGTCTGCAGAAGAGAAGAATGAGGGGGGATTTGATAGCTGCTTTCAACTACCTGAAAGGGGGTTCCAAAGAGGATGGATCTAGACTGTTCTCAGTGGTACCAGATGACAGAACAAGGAGTAATGGTCTCAAGTTGCAGTGGGGGAGGTTTAGATTGGATATTAGGAAAAACTTTTTCACTAGGAGGGTGGTGAAGCACTGGAATGGGTTACCTAGGGAGGTGGTGGAATCTCCTTCCTTAGAGGTTTTTAAGGTCAGGCTTGACAAAGCCCTGGCTGGGATGATTTAGTTGGGATTAGGTCCTGCTTTGAGCAGGGGGTTGGACTAGATACCTCCTGAGGTCCCTTCCAACCCTCATATTCTATGATTCTAATATGGATTGTCCTAAAATAAGCAGTATCACAAGGAAGGACCAAAGCAAGTCATAGTTATATCCTGTAGCTAGGAGTACAGCAGCACCATGAAGCTGTTTTTTATTCAGGGAACTTCTAACAGCCGCCAGGATTGTAGTTGAAACAGTCACGTTAGTGTAGCAACACATAAGCATGCCCTAGATCAAGTAACTTGTGTCAACATAGGTGTACTGGAGGTTTAATGAAGGAGGAGACGGTTAGTCTAACCGAGCAGTGATAGCAATCCTGCATCTCTGGGTTGCCTTTCAGCCAGGAGAGATCCTGAAGCACTTTTTGCCTGGCATCACGAACTGAAATCCCTTTGCCCAGTACAGAAGTGCAGCCATCCCTCGAGTGAAATGGGACAGCTCTCCAGAAGGGGATGAATGACTGCACAACCTTAGGACAAGAAGTGAAGGATGGTGTCTAACCCAAACTACAGGAAGGGAATCTAGGCAGAGTATGTTTGGCCAAGACACTAGAGCTGTCAGCCTTCGCTCGTGCAGAAAGTGCCTCATTCAAAAGATGAGCGCTCCAGCAGCACAGCCCCCCACCCCAGCCAAGCGGGGGCCCTGGTTCTCCAGGGACGCTGGAGAGAAGAATGCCACCTATTGAGTCACCAGCACCACTTCCTACTGCCCTTGAGTTTTCCCATGAAATCACCGCCCTAGTTTGACCCTGTTTAGCTTATGGGATGTGACGAGATCACAGCTTGAAGCCATATGCAACGGAGGATGCTTATTATTCTCTAAGCCAGAGGCCTCAGCCTTCAGCCACGCATCCAGCACGTGCTATCAGAAGTCACCATATGCTGCCACTGCTGCCTCGGAGAGCATAGGCACAGCACTGGCAAGAAGGAGAACTAGCCTTGTGATCTTTCTCAGAGCTCCTGCAGCAGCACCTGTCTGGCACGTTCAATCGGTGCGTGCTGGGAGTGTTCCATCGGCATCCCGACAGCCCCGACCCCCCAGCCAGTCCAAGCAAAGATTCGCCAAGCAGCTTGCTAACACCCCAGCCCCTTCAGGAACACACGTGCTGCTGCTTTTGCCTTCATAAGTGTCCATCGGATGCCTCCAGGTGATATTTCCAGTTGCTGGTTTGGTTTACCTGATGGTGAGTGTCACTTCCTGGGTACTGGGATGCAAACACGGAGACGGCCGGCGCGCTGAACACTGTCAATCAGCTGGACAATGTGTTAATCTTTCTCCATCTGATTAAATCTTCGATGAGGAATTTGCCCCCTACTTTAATGGGGAAGGAAAGAGGTTTTATGAATGCAACTGAGACAACCCTACAGCACCTGTTTCACGGAGCACCCCACTGTTAGTGCTCAGTGCCCGGTTATGGCATGAGTGCTTGGAAGAATCCCAGTGGTGCACTAGGAGTGTTGTTTATAGGTAGCTTTGGAAGCCACTCTCAGACTGTCCTTCCCCTCCCTCCCCATGTCCTTGGGTCCTGTCAGCCTAAGGATAAGAAAGGAGACAAATTTCCAGCACTACCCCGGAGCATGCTACAGAAACAGGCGATAAGTAGTATCCTTGGTGCCCAAGCCCACCCAGAGCTTATCTGAATAGGATTCTGGTGAGAGCTGGATCTAGTAAAGTAAGTCAAGTTAGAGAACCCAACACCAGGCAGGATTCGGCCCAGCAGGTTGCTAGTGGCTGTGTCTACAGAAGGGTATTTTCTGTATTGGTCAAGTTGAGCCCATGATCCAGTGAGAAATGTTGGTGGAAGATCCTAGTGTAGACAAGGGGAAAGCATCACTTTACTGGCTCAACTAGCTGACCTCTGCTCGTGTGGTCCTCAGACATTGGGGACTTTCTGCACTGAAATGCCTCCCTGTAATTTTAATGAACACGGACAAGAAATTCTTAATGAATGTCATGCACGTGGGGGGAAGCGCCCCCCCCCCGAAAGTCTCTGCATGTCACTGAGTGGGCTCCAGGAGAAGGCGCGTCGTATGGATTATTCTACATTGAAAATAAAATGAGATTTGAAGGTTTTAAGCCTGTGTTTTTGCCCAGTGACGAGAAGGGAATGGATCATGTCCTTCTCCAGGTTCTCAAGGTACTGAAGGCTGTTGGATCGGGGCTTCTGCTAGCACAGAATAGCAAAGCCAGCGTTGGGCAGCATCTCAGGTGTCCTTGAACAAACCATCCAGAACCGCAAGAGCTAGGGTGACATGGAGGCATCGCAGACCAAACAGAAAATCCTAAAATCCAAACAAACGCTGAGGAAAATCTGGGGTTTGGTTTCTAGTGAAGAATGTTAAAAACCTGGTGAATGCTGCAGTTTGCTAAGCAGAACATTCCGGCCGTGGCCAGCTGAGCCCCCGTGATACAGCTTATGAAGCACCCTGTATCAGCAGAACTGTGCGGAGCTGGGCTGTTATAAAGGAAACAATAGTGGCAAAAAGTGTATTTGTAGGAGCACGTCCGTCGTAACCCCCACACCACCGTGTTCAAGTGGACTGGGAGTCAGGAGACCTGGATCTGACTCTTGACTCTACCACATATTTGTTGGGTGTCCTTGCGGAACTCTCATAACCCGTTTGTGCCTCGGTTTCCCGATCTGCAACATGGAGACAGTTCTTACCTGCCTCTGTGAAGTGTTCTGGGAGCTGGGTGGGAGGCACTGCCCCATGGGAGTCAAGGTAGTGGAACTAGTCCTTGGCTGGAGCACTAACCTCTGGGTCTGCACGCAGGCACCTTGAACAGCTGTCAGGAAATGCTCCCTCCAGGTCACACAATGCCAAAAGCAGCAATGCCAGAAGCAATCTAGAGGGAGCAGTGGAAAGCCCCTGTGATATTTGAGTTGCATGAGGGGGAGGGCAGAGAACGCTGTTCCGCGCATCTAGAATACCCTGTTCCATTCTGAGCATCTCTGCTCCACAGGGGCATGGCCAAAACAGAGGAGAGTCAGGAAAAGGCAACAAAAATGAGTGCGCTAGAGAGGCTGACTTACTGCCTGGGGAAGGGTGAAGTGCTTGATACAAGTAACTTGGGCAAACAGCCCCTCAGGATTGTGGGCATGACTGTCTCTGCAAGTACCTGAGAGTCCCAGCACCTTTCTGCATGGTGAGGTCTGTCTCCAGGACTGGGGAGTGTTCTCCCAAGGGAGTGGTGGAAACGCCATTGGTTGGGACACTGGGCTGGTTCTGAACACAGCACTGGAGAACAGGCTGCAGGGGACCGTGCTGTCATGGCCCCGTGGGAAGCACTTGGATGTGACCAGATAGGTCCCTACACCACACAGGGGCACCTTCCCAGAGGGGTGTGGGGTATGGATCTGCTATGATGGTCACAGACTGGAGTAAATAACCCTCTTTCTCCCTTTTTCTCTCTTTTTGACATACAGGCAGCTTTGTCTGCTTCTCAATGCTGAAAACATCTTCCACTCCATGGCAGACATCCTGCTGCGGGAAGAGGACCTCAAGTTTGCCTCGACTATGGTTCACACTCTCAACACTATACTGCTGACTTCCTCCGAGCTCTTCCAGCTGCGAAACCAGCTCAAGGACCTGAAGACCCCGGTATGTTGAACAGGAACACTTCCTCATTAAACAGGCTCTCCCCACCTCTTACCTCTCCGTGTGTGCACGTGACCAAGGCTGTCATGTACCCAGAGCCCCTAGCGACCCTAGGGCAGAGTTGTCCCCTCAGGACATAGGCTGACATCTGACAGGTTTTGCTTGAAATGAATTAAAGGACAAGACTAACTTTGGCTGAGGGGAAGGAGATGCCTACCCTTTTTCTCTGGCCAGTACATAACCTCCGAGCCCCTTTGCTTTTCCTGTCTCTCTCACATACTTGCCTCTTGGTGCCCTAAACAGAAGCCCCATCTTAAGACTTGATGGTAAGGAGCTGCTCAGTATTTTGCCTGGTGTCTGCCTTACACTCGTGTTCCCCACAGGGTACGGTCCAGGGGCTAGTGTTCAAGGAGGAAGGATTTGGGTCCGATTCTTCGCTTTACCATTGACAGTGTGACCTTGGGAGTCCTCTAACCTGCTCCTGACTCAGTTGATTTACTCTTGGCTTGAGCTTTCCCTGGTAGATGTTGAGGCTTAACAGTTGTACGGTGCTTTGAGGTCATAAGAAGCGATAGTGGGTCAGACCAAAGGTCCATCTAGCCCAGTATCCTGTCTTCCGACAGTGGCCAATGCCAGGTGCCCCAGAGGGAATGAACAGAACAGGTAATCATCAAGTGATCCATCCCCTGTCGCCAGTCCCAGCTTCTGGCAGTCGGAGGCTTAGGGACACCCAGAGCATGGGGTTGTATCCATGACCATTTTAGCTAATAGCCACTGATGGACCTATTCTCCATGAACTTATCTAGTTTTTTTTAACTCATTCATGCTTTGGGCCTTCACAACCTCTCTTGGTAATGAGTTCCACAGGTTGACTGTGTGTTGTGTGAAGTGGTTCCTTATGTTTGTATTAAACCTTCTGCCTGTTAATTTCATTGGGTGACCTTTGGTTCTTGTGTTGTTTACCGCTTTACATAACTCTTATTCACTTTCTCCACACCATTCATGATGTTCTAGACCTCTCTCATATCCGCCCTTAGTCATCCGTTTTCTAAGGTGAACAGTCCCAGTCTTCTTAATCTCTCCTGACATGGAAGCTGTTCCATACCCCTAATCATTTTTGCTGCTCTTTTCTGAACCTTTTCCAATTGTAATGTATCTTTTTCTAGATGGGGTGACCAGAACTACGCACAGTGTTCAAGGTGTGGGTGTACTACAGATTTATATAGTGACATTATGATATTTTCTGTCTTATTATCGATCCCTTTCCTAATGGTTCCTAACAGGCTGTTAGCCCCTTCCAACCACGGACAGAAAAGCAATCTATGTGCAAAATGTGACCATTGTTCTTTGTTACTGTTTGAAGGAAGGATGGATCCAAGAGCAGTGTGTGACTAGACCTGATTTATGTAGGGTCCATATACACATTTCCTCTCCCATTGGAAGCCATAATCCTCAGTAATGTGACTAACTGTTGCCAAGAACGATGCTGATATCTCAGGAAAAAACCCGTCACTTTAGTTTGGGACTGAGCAGTTAGGGGTAGTGTGTACCTGTCTTTGTACACTGCAGCATGACGCCGGAAGAGAAAAGCAGGTTACTATGTCAGGGAAGCCGTGAATCCAGATTGAACATTGCAAGTTCCATTGAAATCCAGTTTTGGACCTTCCCCAGTCTCCTGTGATTGGGATCTCTGGGTTCAGTCTCTCCCCAGACGAGTGGTCCTTGCACACAACCTGTTCTGTGTTCAGGTACTTCCTAGAGGCCTGAAACAAGATCAGGGTCCCGTTGTGCTGGTGCTTTGCAGACACAGACAGTACCTGCCCCAAAGCACTTAGGATCTAAATAGATGACAAAGGTGGGGAGAAATGGAGGTGCACTGAGACCAGCTGAGGTCCCCTAGGAAGAATGGCAGAGCTCAATTGAATCTAGATCTCCCAAGCTCCAGACCAGTGCCTGGCTGTATGACCCCCTCCCTCCCTAGGCTGGGTATTAAAGTTCCCCTGAGTGCACACGAATCCCCCAATGGGAACTGGTGCCAGGGCCCTCTCTGCCAAGCTGGAGTGTGAATGTTTTTAATCGCTGGAGGCAATCACCAATGGTGGTGCCTGGGGGGGCTTGGAGGCAGTTCCAAGTTTTGCGGCCCCCAGTTCTGAGGGGGTTTCTGGTGCACACTGCTGAGCAGAGAGCAGCCTTTGTTGTGTAAGCTGATCCCATGACACACGAGCCTTTCTGTCATGGGTCCTCCACAGCCACAGGCGCTCCCTAGCAGCTGACATCTGCCCCCCAGCTCCCAAAACAGGCACACGCTAGGAAGGGGACAGGTGATGGTGGTAGCATCACCCCATCACATTCCTCTCAAAGCCCCTCTGCTTCAGCTGTTTGTGGTGATAAGTTTGCGGTGCTCCCTGGGTCCCAAAGCAGGGGCTGCTGCCTGGGGAAATGAAGGCCCAGGGAGGCAGGGTGCAGGGGTGATCTCTCCGGAAGGCAGTTCTGGGGACTGAAAGGTGGAGACTCAATCCTGCACTGTCCCTGTGTCCAGGCCTTGGCTCCAGAGGCAGTGGGAGTGGGCGCTGCTGTGCGGTGGGGTCTGAGCAATAGCAAGGCCTGCCTGTGAGCGCGCTGAGCCTCTGCCCGTCGTGGAGGAAGCGTTAACGCAGCTGTAACGTTGCTCTCAAAGGAGACAGTCGCCCTGTAGCTCCCTGGGAAGCTGACGTCAGCTGAATTCTTTTCTAGACATCATCTGTTTTCCCGAGACTGCCCTGATTTCTTCAGCACTCCTGTTTTCTTGGTGTCTAAAGGGGCTGGCTGGCACTATCCTGGCAGCTCTCCATTCAGAGCCCTCCCCCCACCGCCTTGTTGGCCATCAGTCAGGTGAACGCACCTCCGAGAGCTAGGTAAATAACCAGCACCTGCAGGGGGCATCAGTTCTGGGGCCCTCAATGTCGCCCCTCCCCACGCCGAGGGCATCCTGCATACAGCGCCGCTCCAGAGCTAGGTCTGAGGCTGGCACCCCCCTTTCCGTCCCGCTGCCAGTCTGGGGTGAGGTCTGTGTCCTGTCTCCCTGGCACTCAGTTCAGAGCTCTCCTTTGTAATCAGGCCTGTGTTGGTAGACAGCCTTCAGACCCAGTCCTTCGGTGCGGCTTGCAGCTCGCCGCCCACACACACAAGCGCAGCAGGCTCTGTCAGCAGCCACTGTGCTCCTGCCTTTCCTGTCTTTCAAGCTGTGTCAAGATGGTGCAGACCCCCGTCGTGCGCTCTGCTGCTCCGAGGGGTTCAGGCGACTCCTCCGTGGGCCAGGGCAGAGAAGGAGCCGACATGCCTCAGCTTGTCGGCCGCAATAGGCAGCCTGCCCAAACCACTAACTACTAAGGAGGATATTGGCTATTTCTGCAGAGGGAAACACCCAAAGAGATGTCGGCCCCTCCTTTCTGCCCCTTGCTGTGCCTGTGGTGCCCCGCCTCTGAGTTCTCCGGTTCTGCACACAATAGCGTCCACATGATGATACCAGAGTTAAGGGTCTGTCGGTTTCCTTCACAACCTTTTATTAGTCAGCTGGCTTGAAACTTGGCACAGAAGATCCCAGCCCAGGGAAGATTTCTTCCACTCCACCCCAATTTTGGATAATACTGGATAACTTGTGCATGATATTTTACAATCATAGAGCTCCCCTTACCCCGAAGAGCTTTCATATAACACGATTGAAATGCAGCCAGGGCTGGTGTGGAGAGCAGCAACCTAGTGCCACGATGCACAACAGTCTGCCAGCCACCCAGAGCAGACCCTGTGTTCTTATAACAGCTTTATGAGACCCAATTTCCAGCCTGCTCCACAAATGCTTGCATGAAAATGTATGAACAGCTGTGCATGAGTTTCTCCGGCATTGACCACAGCTGTGCACAGTTATGGTAATTGCACATGCAAATAGCCAGGGCACTGGAGATGGTCATTTGCATTTATAAATACCACAGCTTCATGCACTATTGCACAACTTAGGAGTGTATTGGTATGTTCAGAAGTACGGAAATCTAGCCCTTACTATTGTTCCAGGAGACCCACAGCATCCAGATTTGGATGGATGCAGGGTTTAGTTGGCCCTGCTGAGCAGTGATCTTCTGGCTGCAGGCACTCTGTGTTTGGAACCTGAGGCCCTGCACACTACACCACCCCTCCATCCGTGGGTCTAACTCCCGCTTGCTTTCTCTTCCCCCAGGAGAGTCGTAACCTGTTCTGCTGTCTGTACCGCTCCTGGTGCCACAACCCTGTGACGACCGTGTCCCTCTGCTTCCTCACCCAGAACTACAAACATGCTTACGACCTCATCCAGAAGTTGTATCCTTTTTGGTGCTGCTGGGGGTCTCCGAGGGAGTGGGCAGGGGAAGAGCAGGAGGGCAGCAGTGGTAACGTTATGTAGCCTAAACAGGGCAGCAGACCTACCAAGCTGACTCTCCCTGGCTCACAAGGTCAGAGCTGAGGAGCCAGCCTTGCCTCTGTTTCCATAACAAACAGTGGTGGAGTTAAACAGCTGATTAAGGATGGTCCCTAACAAGGCCATTTGCCATCCCCTGGGCCGGGAAGGAGCCTTGGTATATTGTTTGCTGCTTTATGTAAGGGAACTGCAGCAGGGACCTGAGTTCACTGCCTACACCCCCTCTTGCAAGAAGCGTAAATAATTCTGAAAAAGTCTGAAACTCTCTGCTCTGGTGTGGTACCAGCCGATGGGGCTTTTCAGACAAATGGAGCTGAAATACAGGGGCGTCTGCAAGTTGAGAGAGCAGCCTGTGGGATGAATTGGGTCAAAATTGCTCTGTGTTCATGACTAGGACAACAGATAATTTTCTCCTTAGTCTTCCTGCTGGGCCCTGCTTGTGAAACCAGTTCTCTGTTCAACAGAGCACAGAGAAAGCAGTGAACCAACCCCCCAGCCCCTCCCCTTTGGGGAGGAAGGATGGGCCTGTGGCTAAGGGACCAGCCTGCGACTTTGGAGTTCTGAGTTCAAGTTCTTGCTCCGCCACAGACTTCTTCTGAAACTTGTGCACGTGTTTTCATGCTGTTTGTTAGGCCTGAAGATGTTTGGGGAGGCTGAGGAGCAGAGGAGCACTGAGGTGCTCATTGGGACAGTTTCTTTCCTCGATCATGCTGCTTCTGTGGGGACGGGGAGGGAGAACATGGAGGGCATGGGGCGTCCTATTCTGCCCATCCTTAACGGGGGACCCACTCAGATCTGCGTGTCAGGGCTGGGGCTTGGTGGTGGGAGGCGGCATGGAGCAAGCTTGTCCTGTTGCCTGGGCACTGCCTGAAGAAGAGGCCTTCAGGGCCACTGGACCAGCTTTGTTCAGAATCTCTTTGACAAGACGTCTCCTGGGCGTGATGTGCACACATCACAACTACAGCCACTCTCTCCTTCATCCATCAGGCTGCCGTTGCAGCAGCCTTTGCCTGGCTTTCCCCAGGAAACAGGATGTGCTTCCAGAGCAGCCTCTAAGAAGGTGGCAATCAGGGTTGGGTCAGCAGCACATCAGCTATTTGCCTAGACGCTTCCAGCCAGGGGGCGCATCTGTTTGCCAGGACAGGTTGCTGCGAAGGACATGGCTCGCGGGAGTTGTTCACACGTACATACAGTTGAGCATCTTCTTTGAATTCATCCACCCTTTCACCTCTTCTGGCTGCCATTAGTTTCCCCTCCCCTCAGATGAGCTGGGAGCTCCGAGGAACAGCATTCTCGCCCTGCTCCATAATGGTTTTAAGCGGGGAGTTGTATGATGTGGTTAGAAACTGCATTTTCCTTCCTGCTCCACAGTGGAGTGAATGACCTGACTGGCGACGGACTGCAGCAAAGACGTTGCTTCTGGGCCAGCGGCTATGACACTCCCATAACCTCCCCCGTGAACAGGAAGCCAGCCCTCCACAGTTCCCAGGGACCCTAGTCTTTCTGGCTCACATGGGACAGCGAGTGGAGTTGCGGGTCTAGGATCATCCAGAGGAGTGAGCGCCTGCTCTGAGGGGCAGGCAGCACACACTACTTCACTTGCTGCTCTAAACACAGCAGAAAGCACAAGCACAAGCTCCTTCAGCCAGCAAGAGCTGGGAGCACAATGCTCAAACCCTGCAGAGAGAGGGAACGTAGGGCTGCCAACTTCCTAATTGCACAAAACCGAACACCCCTTCTCTGAGGCCCCGCCCCCCACTCACTCCAGCCCCCTCCCTCCGGGCTCGGTCTCCCCCACCTTCACTCACTTTCACTGGGCTGGGACAGGGGTTGGGGTGCGGGGTCTGGGAGGGAGTTTGGGTGCGGGAGGGGGCTCAGGGCTGGGGTGCAGGTAGGAGTGCGGGGTCTGGGAGGGAGTTAGGGTGCGTAAAAGGGTTCCGTTCTGGGGCAGGGGTGCAGGGTCTGGGAGGGAGTTTGGGTGCGGGAAGGGGCTAGGGGTTGGGGTGTGGGGTCTGGGAGGGAGTTTGGGTGCGGGGGGGGCTCAGGGCTGGGGGTTGGGGTGCAGGTAGGGGTGCGGGGTCTGGGAGGGAGTTAGGGTGCGTGAAAGGGTTCCGTTCTGGGGCAGGGGTGCAGGGTCTGGGAGGGAGTTTGGGTGTGGGAGTAGGTTCCAACCTGGGGCAGGGGGTTTGGGGTGCGGGGTCTGGGAGGGAGTTTGGGTGCGGGAAGGGGCTAGGGGTTGGGGTGCGGGGTCTGGGAGGGAGTTAGGGTGTGGGAGTAGGTTCCGACCTGGGGCAGGGGGTTCGGGGTGCGAGCTCCAGATGGGCGACGCTTACCTCAGGCGGCTCCCAGTCGGCGGCGCAGCAGGGCTAAGGCAGGCTCCCTGCCCTGGCTCGGCGCTGCTCCGGGAAGCGGCCTGCCTGTCCGGTCCCTAGGCGGAGGTGCAGTCAGGCGGCTCTGCGCAGTACGCACTGCCCGCAGGCCCCATTGGCCGCAGTTCCCAGCCTACAGGAGCTGCGAAGCCGGCACTGGGGGCGGGGGCAGCACGCAGAGCTTCCTTGATCGCCCCTGCAGCCGCTTCCGGGGAGCTGTGCAGAGCCAGGGCAGGGAGCCTGCCTTAGCCTCACTGCACCAGTCGCCCCCCCCCCCTCCCCACCAGCTTGACCCTCATTACACAGGAGGTCTCCCTTGCTGCGGGAGCGAGAGTAACAGCCCTGGAAACATTTCCTGGACTGGGGCTGGATATTTTCTCCCTCTGGTCCGTTTCTGTGGGTGCAGAGAGAGGAAAGCGCCGCAGGGCTGAGTACGGACCTTTATCTCCCCAGCAGGGAGCGCGATGGCTGGGGAAGAGAAGGTTCCCCTCCTCCTGTATCATTTACACTGGCAGGCACCCACTCTGTAGAGTCCGTTTCTGCAGCTGAGGCCGCTGCCTCATGCAGCTCTCGGAGGGGTCACCCTTGTGCCCTTAAAGCCCCGCCGTGCAATGGGGCCGTTCCCCACTGTTTCTTTTTCTCTAACGGGGTACGAAGCTCAGCCCCGCGGCCGCCTGGGCAGGTGAAGGCGAAGGCAGGAGTCTCCAGTCCCAGGCCCTTCACTCGGAGGAGCCCCACACAGAGAGCAGCTGATGGCATTGTGCCAGCTGGCTGATGTCACTGACCTTCCTCTCCCCTGCTCCTGATCCCAGATGCACCCTGGGATCCATGTGCCCCCCCCAGCTGCTGCTATGACAGCTGGCTGGTGGCTCCTGCACTGCGTTCCTAGTGATGATGCTTGCAATGCTATTCATATTACAGTAACACCTATTGCTAGGTGTTGTATAAAGAGTCACTGCCCCAAAGTTTTCACACTCAGCAGTGGAGACCCCGACACATGCCCCAGGGCAGCCTCTCTGTCCTTAGAGCGTTGGCTGTGCTGCAGAAACACCCTGGGGGTTGGTCCATTCGTGTTATAACATGGGGGAGGGGTTGTCTCCCTCCATGCGGACAGAAAACGAGCATTGTCCCGGTTGGATCTGAACCAGGGTTAATCATGGCCATTCCTGCAGCAGAGATGGGGCCTATGGGCTCATGCTCTGTCTGCTGCTTTTATTTTAGTTTTCAGCACAAGTGTGATCCAGCTGTCACCCTTCCTGTGAGATTCTCGGCTCGCCTTGGCCTCTCTTGCTAGTTAAGCTGAGTGTTTCTGCACTTGGTTCCCTGGTTTATTTGGCCGGCTCATCCAGAGCCTCAAAAATGCTTCCTTGTTTAGAAAGCCCTGGGTAGAGGCAGCAGCTGAGGGCTCTGCTGGCGGGACCCAGACCAGTTTTCTGTGGTTCTCCGGTAGTTCCATTGACATCACTGTTTATGTTGAGCATAATGATTATTTCCATGTGCCAGCAAAACATGAAACTCCCGAAGTACATTTCCCTAAGCACAGGCTTGATAGTGATAAGCGATCCCCTCTGCTGTGCACTAGAGTTCATCTTAGGAGATGGGAACGCTTTGGATTGGTGCTGCGAGAGCCCTGTGCCGGCTGCAAGGGGAGCCTGTCCCAATGCTATGGAGAGCTCCTTGCAGTGATCGCTGTGGCCCACATTTGATAAACCCACTGCTGGCTTGAAGGGCAGCCTGACTTTCTCCTGTCTTGGAGAGACTCTTGGTTTAAGGAGCTGACTCCAGGCCCCCTTGAATTCTAGGCCACCTCCTTGCAGCCTCCTTCAACCTCCTACTTTGAGCCACTGCCTAATCATGCACCCTCCCCTCGCCCAGGTTAAATTTCTCATTTGTTGTGCAGCTTCTTGTAGGAGCCAGCTGTTTGCAGCTTGCTGGTATGGGCGGATAGGTGGTGAACGGAGAAGTTACATTGAAGTAGGAGCTCGGGGTGGGGGGGGGTTGTTAGAGCAGAAACCAAAATAAGCCAGAGAGAGTGTGTGTGTGTCTCTCACACACTCACTCACACACACACACACACACACACACACACCTCAGTAATATTTTACTTCCCATATTTAGAAAAGACTCGGTCACGTTTCCAGATCAGCACTTGCATGCACCCAGCCAGGTAATTCTATGCACACACTGGTTGCTGGGCAGTGATTTCCCACAGCTGCACGTCCTTTTGGAAACCTGACTCTGATGTGCAGTGCAAGCCCAGCAGATACGCAGGAATTGGTCTCGTGGAAGAGAGAAGCAGGGGGTAAGCTGCACTGCATCTTATTCCTATTGCTACAGTAAGTATCTGCCTCTTTGCTGCCTACTTAAACTGTGGTCAGCGGTGACCAAGGCTGCTCCTCTTTTATGGTGGAATTTCCTTAACAGACATGTCCAGCGGGGACCTGGAGGTCACAGTGGATTTCCTCACTGAGGTAGACAAGCTGGTGCAGCTCATTGAGTGTCCAATTTTCACATGTAAGGATCATATGGAGCCCTTCCATAATTTGCTTTCTAGTAGCGGAGCGTGTGTACATGTGTGGGGGAAGGAGCGCCCGGTGCATGGACTGTGCTTGCATGCTCAGGCTCCCTGGGCATGTCCCCTCCCTGCTCCTTCATCACAAGTGGCAGCACTGCACAAATAAATAGAGCAGAAGTTATGAGACTTTTTGCTGGGAGCGGTGTGAGACCTCCAGTGGAACTGTCCATCAGGGACACGCTGGATCGCTGCAGCGCGGAGGGAGGGCGCTCGGAATGTAGGTTAACGGTACTAAGAGCGTTGGCACTGAACAAAGAGATGGAAAGAACAGAGGGAACCCATTCCAAATGAGCCTCTTCGATTCATGTGTGTGGCTTCTGCACATAGTCTGTGTATATGTGATGCTGCTCAGGGCAGCGGCATGGGAAAGCTGATACCTGTCTCTGTGTGAAGATATATACATGGAGAGATGGAGAACATTATAGTGCGAAAACAACGCGGAGTCCGGTGGCACCTTAAAGACTAACAGATGTATTTGGGCCTAAGCTTTCGTGGGTAAAAAACTACTACTTCAGATACATTATAGTGCAGTGGCAGCTCTGCTATTGTGTTTATCTATTCTAAGTGCTCTAAAATCCACTTGCTGATGCAGGTAGTCTCAAAATTTGCTGTGCCTCCTGGGAATGTGGGGTAAGGTTAATGGTCCAAATTTGGGGTCATCTAAGCATGGGGTTCCTGGGATACAGCCCCCCCTGAAAACATCATGGTACAAAAATCACCTGGTTTTTGTGTTTTGTGCACACCTGGGGCTCAGACTATGACTCTGATTATCCCCAAACTTATCTCAGCCACACAGGATTGAGTTTGGCTAGTGCATTGCGGGAGGAGGGCAGATTTATATTGAAGCTATTCAGGGTTAAGTTAATGGACTCCAGGTTGGCATGTTAGTAGCTTGAGCCAAAGACAGTGAAATGTTCATGCACAGCAAGTCTAGGGCTCGGTTAAGAGCCAAAGGATTTCCAGGTAGTATGTTGTCATGGGAACTGTGTGGCTCAAGAAGATGTGCTGTGGTCATTGACCCTCAACTGGACCCATGTACTGTGGGTTTGAGCCCTACCTTTGGCAGCTTCCACAGAATGTAAGTTGTGTATGTTCCTTGCTATCTGCCTGCTCCTTTAGGAAGTTTTGCTCAGAGACCAAAATTTCTGGTTTAAGAGCAATATTGTAAGGGCTCTAAAATCCACATGCAGACTCTGAGAAGTATTGTCGAGGAAATGAGCATTAATAGAATAAAGGAAAGATTAGACTCTAGGAATTGTGTAGTCATCCTGATCAATGGGACTGAGTGTGATCAGAGGAAAGCAAATAGCTGGTGTTCTTCGAGAGGTGTTGCTCATGTCCATTCCATGTTAGGTGTGTGCACTTGCCACATGCACCGGTGCCGGAAGTTTTTCCCTCCGTGATATCCATAGTGGACCAGCTCTGGTGCCTTCTGGAGTGGCGCTTATATGCCATGGAATAAGGGGTGCTGCCGGCTCCCCCCCAACCCTCAGTTCATTCTTGCTGGAAACTCAGACACTGGGGAAGGAGGATGGGTCATGGAATGGACATGAGCAACACATCTAAAAGAACACCAGTTAGGGAAAAAGGTAACACTCTCTTTTCCAGTCAGATGGACTGGCTCAGCCAGCAGATTTCTTTTGTCCCTCCTGTCTAAGAGACCCAGAGAGCAGAAGGCTGCTGAGTTACCCCAACTGCTTTCTGCAGCCCTTGGACCAACCTGACACTGCTTAACTTCCGAGTTGTGTTGTGATCTCAGCACAAGGGGATGTGGCTGCAAAGCGCAACATGTAACAGCCTCACTGGACTGGGAAACCCCGGAAGTGACGGTAACAAAGGGATAAAGTTACTCGCTGCAGAAGACAGCTGTCGCCATGGATGCAGAGCGAGGGTTCAGCTTCGCAGAGCACCTATGCTGAAATTCAAGGCGGGACCAAGGCACAGTATTACACGTCCCTGCTTGGGGCCTCAGCTGCTGGAGTCATGTGGTTACACTGGAATCTCAGCTTTCATTTTAAAACCAAGGAAGTTTATAGCCCTCGTGAGTGGGAAGAAAAGCTTGAAAATGTGACCTGAGTTTAACCAGTGCAGCAACGTCTGCCTGCGTCTGGGAGAGCCTGAAAGAATTGCTCAGAGAAGGATGAACTGTCCCATGCTTCTCAGTGGGATGCCAACTCCAAGGCCCACTGCTCTGAGAGCAGGCCCACTACCCCACCCCAGAAGAGGACTCCATATATGGCAGGAGAAGAGTGCAGCAGGCCTGCCCTTGTCCCCCCTCATCAGATACACTTGGCTGCTGAGGTGAGTGTGTGTGTTTGGGGGGGGTGCTCGGTACTGCTGCTAATGGGAAGGGTGCCCAGCTGCTGCTGCTGCTGCTCCAGTAGTCGGTAAGGAGACCCCACGTGGCTGCTGCTGAGTGAGGGGTGGGGCTGTAGCGGTGGCATGACGGGCTTTAGTCCAGCCCTGCTCCAGAGATGATGATGATGTCCCAGAGCATGAGCACACATGGTATCGCCAACCCCAACATACACAGATAGGGAGTCAGGCCCCCAAAGATCATGAGATTGGCCTACAATCATGACATGTAAAAGCAGGTAATTTGGGCTTGGTCCTTCCCCTTCTGGTCCGAGCTGGTCGGGTTTACACGAGGCTCATGGTCAAGCTTTTCTCTACAACCATGAGGCTAGAAACTTTTCTTTTAATTGAAAACTGAGTTTTGCATAATCACGACTCCAGGAGCTGGAACCCTGAGTGGAACCTCAGATACCACCTGAGTGGGCAACACTGCAATGCTGGAGCTGTGACCACGCTCCCGACACACCCAGCAGCAGCTGCTCAGGAAGGGTGGCGGGCAGTGTAAAGGGACCAGAGAGCCTGTGTGGAAAACTTCAGTGGGCGACAGTGAATTGGGTGATGGGCAAGGGGCCTGTGCCAAGCTGCAGATACCGATGCCCTGTGAGGCACAGGAGTCGAGCTGTCAGTCCCCTCTCCATGTCCTGGTGTTCGTGTGCCTCAAGTAGAGTGGCTGTGGGTTTGGAGGATCCCTGTCCCGATTCTGGGTGTTGGTGTCACATGATCCCAGTGCCATGTAGGAGACAGGCCCTTGACCATGTTAAATCTTGTGACACACTTCACACAGCAACTGCAGATGGCAACTTGACCGGGGCATGCTCATCCATCCGGGGTGAGTGGGAGCCCCCAGCCATGGGCCTTCCCTGCTTTGGGCGCACCAGCTTGGAATGCTCACCCCGGTTGATTCATACCTGGCTGCTCTGCTCCATCGCTCAAGCTGTGCAGCAGCATTAGCAGCCCTTTGATTTCAGCTGCCTGTGCCATTGGCCCAGTTCCGCCTAGATCAGCAGGATCTGCAGAGCGAGGAACATGTGATCTGGGACAGACACTTTCCTTAGGCACTCAGCGCCGAGAGGTAGGACGGCCTGATGCTAGCTACCCTTGCGTTGCAAGATGGAAACTTGTCCCAAAGGACCTAGCTTGCACCCAGTCCCTCGCCCCTAGCGTCTCAGGCTGCACCTTACAAGGGTTGGTAGCGCTCAAGCAGTGCGTGCAGATTCATTGCACTGCGCTCTCGTGCACCAGGAGAGTGCCTTAAAATGAGCTGGGCTGTGGTCCCTCCCACCACCTCATCACGGCTGGCACTGGGCTGGATGCCCTGTTCTGTGGGTAGTTATTGCTTCACGCTTCTTCTCCTGCCCACTTCTCTCCTTGAGCAGCAAATGGAGTCGAACTTTAAGCTCCATTTCACGTCCCTAGTGTGACTAGTGGCTCGCAGTGCTGCCCGATGAGAGGGTGCAAACGTGGCGAAGTTGCTGGCTCTCCACAGCAACGTTTGGTGTTCTTGGGACATGGATGCTCTTTACCGGCTCCATTGAACAGCCCGGGTCAGGTTTCAGGGCTGAATACACCTCCCTTCAGGCCACACGCACACCATTGCTCCACCCAAGCCATGGACCCAGGACGTGGAATACAGATTTCTGTGCAGCTTCGCCTCCCCATCCACGCTAAAACCCTAAAGTACCTAGCGCTTCCTAATCTGTCCCAGTCTCGGGTCGCCTTCAAGATGATCTCTTGCCGGGGCCCCTGGGTCCATCTCCTCCTTTATCCCCTTCTCTCGCTGGCTTTGTTCCAAAATCTTGCTGCATCCCAGCCTGTTGCCATGGAAATTCCTGTAATGCTACAAGCCCAGGACTGCGGGGCTGGCATAGAGTGAGGAGGGGGAAGAGATGGTCTTGGCTGGTTAATTGCAATGGGAATGGGTTAAATTAAAGGTGGAAAGGACGTGCACTTCTGCAAGCCCTCCCCCTACAGTGAGGCTTGCTGAGCTCTGGGGGCACCAGGTGGCTGCCTGCCCCTGAGTTGGGGAACCAGTTAACATCAGGTGGGAAATAGGGAAATGCCTGGCCCTGGGCTGGGAAGGGAGGGACTCTCCAGCCCTCCCTCCTGTGGGTCTCGCTCCGAGGGCCTGCACATGAGCACGGCGGGGAGCTGGCAGGGCTGGGCAGGGAGACACGGAAATGTTTGTGCCATGGCTCTGCCCCCTTTCGGGGGGGAGGCTCGTTGGCAGACTAGGTGGGTGGGGAGAGGCGATTGGCAGGGCTTCCCATGCCGAGATCTCAAAGCACTTTACAAAGGTGGGTCCTTGTCCTCATCCTCATTTTACCGATGGGGAAACAGAGGCCCGGAAGGGTGATTTGGCCAGTTCACCGGGGAGCCAGGACTAGATCTGCTGCAGGGAGTGATGTGCAAGCAATACAGCGGGCAGCAGGTCTCCGCCTCACAGGCACGCTGGGGAGTGAGGATTGCTCTTCAGATCCAACTCTCTTCCTGCCTGGAGCTAGATCTGTAGGTCAGAGACAGGTTAGTGACCGGAAAACCAATCTGCATTGGCCACGGGTGGTGCTGGCAGGGCAGGTGCCGGCTCATGCCCAGGTCCCCAGGTCTCAGTTGAACGATGACAAATACAGAGCTGCGACCAGTCCGGCTTGCTTGTGTGTTAGTGTTGTTAAAATAGGTGCTAGAATTCAAAGTGTGTTTTAGTGCGTATGGAATGATTGTAAATTGCTGCCTGCATTAATCTCACTTCTAGCATCCGTCTCCCAGATTGCAAGGGAATATGTGGGCGTTTGCATTGTGAGCCTCTGTGACTCTGTAGCTCACCAGACGAGGGAGAGCCACTAAGTAGTGTGACGTGCTGGTCTCCAGCGGAAGGTGTTAGCTCCTGCCCAGCGACACCCGAGGGACTAGTGCAGAACCTTAAAGAGGGCAAAAGACTTTGTTGTTTACTTTCCCCAGCCCCGTGAAGATGGGAGGAATTCGCTTGCATGACTCATCAGTTGTTTGCCGCTCTGAGCAGAAAGGGGGAAGGGAATAAAACCCGCTAACTAGGAGGAAAGGTATCTTTATGCTGCTTGGACTCTGGGGGGCAAGGATTACCAGGCATAAGCAAAAGATCCCCAGTGCTTGGCCTGGGTCAGCCCTAAAGGACGGATAGCACTTCCTTAGTAAAGTAGTATCTGTTTCATTTTGAAACTTAAGTTTGGAACTCATTTGTGTGTATGTTAGCCTGCTTTACCCTTGTCAATAACTCTCTTCTTTCTATTTCCCAGTTAATGCACCGTTAGGTAGTTTAGTATCGTACTGGCTACAAGTGTTGTCTTTGTGTGGGATCTAAGGTGCAATTAAGCTGGGGTAAGTGGCGGGTCCTTTGGACCTGGGAGTAACCTGAATATTGCTGTGATCCTGGTGTAAGGGGCCATTGGTGACAAAGGCAGGCTTGCCTAGGTGGCAGGACACAGGGGGGCTCCCTGTGACCCTGTTGAGACTGTTATAGTGCCCGAGGAGTATGAACGTGACAATTGGTTGGTGAAATCGAAGGCTAGAACTCCCCTCCAGCGTGGGGTGCAGGGCCGGCTCCAGGCACCAGCTGAACAAGCAGGTGCTTGGGGCGGCCACTCGGGAGAGCGGCGGCACGTCCAGCAATCCGGCGGCGGGTCCCCCACTCCCGCTCGGCGCGCAGGACCTCCCGCCGAATTGCCGCCGCAGATCGCAATCGCGGCTTTTTTTTTTTTTTTTTTTTTTTTGCTGCCTGGGGCAGCAAAAACCCTGGAGCCGGCGCTGGTGGGGTGGGGCCGCTGCCCGGAGGTTGGGACTCTGGCTCTTGAGCCATTGCAGCACTGCGGGGCACTCAGAATTGCTGCTCACATTCTCTTTATTGCTGGTTTCTTCTTCACTCTGCTGCTGCTCTGTCTGTGTCTTGTAGCTTGTGCTGTGCAGTAACTAGGAAGGGCTGTGCCGTGTTCACAGCTGGTGAGGCTTTGGGGTAGGCCTGGAGGTGTTTCTTTCATTCCTAAAGAGTCTCTGTTGATGGCACAAGACACCTAGCCCTCTGCAGGATTTCTGCACTCCAACCATTTTTTCTAATGCAGGTGGGGGAGGTTTAGGTCGGATATTAGGAAACACTATTTCACTAGGAGGGTGGTGAAGCACTGGAATGGGTCCCCTAGGGAGGTGGTGGAATCTCCTTCCTTAGAGGTTTTTAAGGCCTGGCTTGACAAAGCCCTGGCTGGGATGATTTACTTGGGGTTGGTCCTGCTTTGAGCAGGGGGTTGGACTAGATGACCTCCTGAGGTCTCTTCCAACCCTAGGTTTCAGATTAGCAGCCGTGTTAGTCTGTATCCGCAAAAAGAACAGGAGTACTTGTGGCACCTTAGAGACTAACAAATTTATTTGAGCATAAGCTTTCGTGGGCTACAGCTCACTTCATCAGATGCAACCCTAATCATCTATGATTCTGACTGAATACAGCAAGGAGTAGATCTGTGGAATAGAAAAGAGCTGCTTTGCTGCTTTGCAATGTAGAACTACATCTTAAACAGGATAATTTGTGAGCAACCTGTTTGCAAGGTGGTGAAGGGATGTGCAGCAAGGGGTGGCCTAGAAAGGAAATGGCAAAGGGAAACCATCCAATCAACTGACTCTAGTAGATTTTGCTTCCCAAAGCAAAAAGGAGAGGGGTCTGTGAGCTGCAGCCCCCCCGTCCTTGACCTGGGCTCATTTGGCGGGTCTCGTTCTGCAGGGGTTCCGTAGCAATCTCATTCTGCCGTGGGGTGCTTGGTAAATGCAGTTTGTCTGAAAAGATGCAGCATTTTGCCCTGTTTTGAGCCTGCCTCTGTTGGTGCAGGAATCCAAATTCAGGCCGTGCCTGAGAAATGCCATCACATCCCTGCAGAGACGCTGCAGCAGGAGCTGGGGAAGGTGGCGGGCCTGCAGTCAGGGACAAAAGCAGGGGCTCAGAGGGGTGCCATTGTGCCAGCCCAGCCTAGAAGGGAGTGGCTCTTCCTGACGCAGACTGGGTGTGCTGCTGCTGGAAGCACAGATGCTTAGCGGTGGGGGAGGGTGGGTAGCGCGCACAGCCTCTGACCAAAGTTGCCGTGGCATTAGAGGTGCTGGAAGGGGACTCCTGCCCATCACCCCTGGGTGTTGGAAGCAATGGTACATGAAAGCAGTCTGTGGGGTAGAGAATAACGGGACCTCGGGGGGTTGTGCTTGCCAGGCCCTCTGAAAGCAGCTGAGTGCATGGCACCCAGGAGGTGCTTTCCTGGGCCAACTGGGAGAAGTTTGGGGTGGTTTGTAAAGAACAACCCAGATCTCTCTCTGCACCCACGCAGAGGGCTTGGTGGGGGGTCTGGCTGCCGGATGGAATGATTGTTTTCACCTCCATTGATTGCCTGTCTGTTCTGGCCACAGATCTGCGCCTGCAGCTGCTGGACGTGAAGAATAACCCCTACCTGATCAAGGCTCTTTACGGGCTGCTGATGCTTCTGCCTCAGAGCAGTGCCTTCCAGCTCCTCTCCCACCGGCTGCAGTGCGTACCCAACCCTGAGCTCCTGCAGACCACGTGAGTGACACCAGCTGGGGGAGTAACTCCTTCCCCTTTCAGTATGGCCCCGACAGTGTCACAGGGAGGCTGGGACTCCAGCCCTCTGCAGAGACTGCCCTGACCTAGAGGCACTGGGAGCGCATGCCGTCCTCTTGCATTCCTGCCAGCAGTGTCTGCGGTATCCTCAGGGCACAGCCCACGTTGCTCCTAAACCTAGCGCTCCCGATACGATATGCGCCTGGCTTGGCAACGGTCCAGTCCTGCCGGTGCTGAGCTGCTCCACTCCTTCAGTGGTGCAGCATGGGCTGGGGCCCTCGCAGCCCGGTGTGGGGAGGTCGAAGGGCAATCCTGATGAGGAAGAATAGTGACATGATGGGCGTGGGGGCCTGAACTGTGCTCAGTTGGGGGCGGTGACCGGTGTATTTCGCGTGGCCGCCCTTATCCTTAATACAAAGCCGTGACCTGTAGGGACCGAAGGGCCTGAGACTTGGCTGCTTGCATCAAGATGGAGCAATGCATGCTGGGACCTCATGGGCTCGAGCTGCCACCTCTGCAGTGGGTGGTTGGAGAGAGACCCGGGCAGGGGCATGTGTTATAGCAGAGCGGGGGCTGCGACTCTCACCCTCCAGTTACATCACTGAGGTGCCTTCTGCAGCAGCCTGCGGGCACCACGTACGTGTGGGGCTCTGAGCCGTTTGGCAGGCCAGACCTGACCCCTTCTCTGTGCCAGCAGCAGCAGGGCCTTGCTCTGAGGCACCTGCCCGCAGCGCTGGGTGTCAGGCCTGAGGCTTCCTCCTGCGCGCACTCCTTGCCCTGCGCTGTGCAGCGCTCGCTCAGCTTTTGTCTATATTTGGTAACCCTTGGAGGGCTGTGCCTCATCCACAGGCATTTGGCATCCGGGATGGAAAATTTCACTTGCAGGGTCGCCATGGAAACAAGCAGAGCCCTGGAGCAGATTTACACTGAATGGAGACCGGCGCAGCTCCCCTCAGCTGCCCCAGCTTGTTAGGAACAGCCTCTAGGAGCCTACCCAGGGGCTGCCTGCACCAGCCTTGCCTGGTGTGCGCCAGCACCGGGCGTCATGGGGAGCCAGCGCGTCTCGCACTCAGCCTCCTACCCTGGGAGCTGCTTCAGCCCTTTCCCCCTAGCCGGCCACTGCAGCACGCACACCAGTGCTAGCAGGTCTGCGAGTCTGCTGGGCCCGGGCTACTCTGGCCTTTGAGAGCCAGCGATAGCCTTTGCCTGCTCTGCCGTCTCGCCAACAGTCGCCTGCCTGGGCTGTATCTGCTGCTCTTGGCCCCTACGCTGCTGGGCAGCAGCACAGCCCCTCAGTGCACCTGATTCTGGTTACGCCAGAGCTCGGGCTACAT
The DNA here is from genome assembly GCA_003942145.1 of Platysternon megacephalum. Taxonomy (NCBI): domain Eukaryota; kingdom Metazoa; phylum Chordata; order Testudines; family Platysternidae; genus Platysternon; species Platysternon megacephalum. The sequence continues at coordinate 12,347,839 of QXTE01000038.1, read as the reverse complement.
GATCATAATGGCCCCTTCTGGCTTTAACTCTACGGACTGGCTGGGACACTGCTTAGGGGGCAGGGACCTAGACATCAGCTGTGCAGACTGGGCCAGGAACCTCAGCAGTGCCCAGCCCAGCATGCCCATCTACTGTACACCGAGCCAGCTCTGCATCCTGCTGCAGGCAGCGAGCTCTCCAGCTGGAGTCCGGACCCCTCCAGCTGGGCACACGGCGCAGGATGGGGGGCTGACCCAGTGACCTAGTGGCTGGGGCCCTCCGGCTTGGAGCCAGAGATCAGGGCTTGCCTTGCTGCTTTGCTCTTCAGGCTGGCCCAGGGCGGCCAGGTTCTGATCCTTGCTGGACATCTGTCCACCATGGTATGAAATCTCTGGAGCAGAACGCAGCGGGGGCTGAGGGCGGCCAGTCAGGCAAGACCTCCTGGGAGAGGGAAGCTGTGGCATGCCAGGGTCTCCAGCCTGTGCTGTTATTTCTTCGCTATCATAAAACTGGTGCCAGGCATAAAATGCCCCAGTGATGTGGCTCTCCTCTTCTCTTGGCAGTGGTGGGGAGGGCTCCTAGGGACATCTTCGCCCTGGCCCAGGTGAGCCCACCCCATCTCCGTTCGGCTGGCCGGGGAAGTAGCTCTTTCAAAGTCCAGGCTAATGAGCTGGGAGGGCTGCTCCGCAGCGGCGGCACATCCCTTCTGGAGACATTAAAGACGTATCCCTCCTCTGCAAAGCCATGGGGACAACGTTCCAAGATGTGCAGAAAGCAGATCCTTGCCTTTTAACTAGTCCCTCGGCAGGCTGTTATCCAGAGCCTCACGCTCCCCGGCCTGTGTGCTCGGCAGCATTGGCCTCTGTTCTCAGCCCGGGTATTTTTTTGAGTGTGAGCAGTTATATTTGTGTGTATGTTCGGGGGGGAGGGTTTTCCTCCCTTCACCCCCGACTACGGGCTTTTGGAGCAATCCGAGCTGTCAGACAGACTGAGCATCTGATTAACTGTGACCTACATTCCATTAAACATCGAAGCCCGCTCTCATAACAGACCAAGCTGCCCCTCCTTGGGAGATCCAGCTGGGGCAGGGGGAAGCCGTGGGGGAAAGGTGTTGACCCACTGCCTGGACAGAGATGCCTGGCGGGTTTTCCATCTCCATCAAGGTGTCCCATCTCCTTTGTCTGCACTCCTTGTACGGACTAGCTCTCTTCTTAAACGTCTCTCTGCAGAGGAGACTGTTGCATTTATCCCTGGATGTGAATTTCCCTGGGTTCCCCAGTCTGACCATCACTGAGCCTTGGGTTAATCTCTTAATCCAAGAGTGGGGGTTGGCACAGGAGAGTTGCACGTCCGGTCTAGTCTGTTACAGTTATGCATCCATCGCGCTAGACACAGAGAGAGGCCATCCCTGCCCCCACAGCTTTACAGTCTGAATAGACAAGACAAGGGGGCGGGGACCTGAGGCACCGAGGTGTGCCCCTCTCTAGGCCAGTGGCACATCTGGAATTAGAACCCAGGACTGCCAATCCAGTGTCCTACCTATTAGCCCACGGTGCCTCTCGTGGTTCCTGAGGTTTCAACTACCACGCAGCAGTCGTCTTCAGAGAAACCCCCAACTCCAGAGAGAGACGCCAGAGCCTTGCCTAACACAGACTGTTTGCAGCGTTTAAAACAGCCGCAGCCTGGTGGCTTAGCATGCTGGCCATCCTGCTGGGGGGGCCGGGTTCGCAAGTGCCACCGTCTGTGGGAAAGGGAGCTGGGTGCTGTCCCTCCCTGTAGGCTTTACCTCTCCAAACTGCAGCACAACTGGCCATCCCGAACAATGGCCTCCCGCGTGTCCTTCCTCCCGCGAAGGGTCTCGCTGCTGGGGGGGATTCTGTGCCCCATTCCTCATCTCGGCCTGTCTGCTGAGGGGCCAGCGGTGATGGAAGCAGCCACCTGTCCCCTATGAACAAGACTAAGGCCAAGACCATCGATTCTTCTTACATGAGCCTCCAAGGAGCTGGTAATGCACTTTGGTCACTAGCAACCAGAGGCCAAACCTCGTGGCAAAAGGCTCATTGCAGGTGCCCTTGGCCATCCCTTGGCAGGACTGGAGCAGCAGTGGTGGTGCTGCAGGGGTGCGGCGTTCCCGTTGGCATCTGCCTGCAGTACTCGGTGCCTGCCCACATGACACTTGTCTCAGGCTAGTGCTCTTTGCACTTTGGCTTCACGGACGCTTGCCCACAAGTAAATGCCAACAGCAGCCCAGTGCAGTGTGCTGGAGGTGACCAGCTCTCAGCCGGCATTGTGGGGCTGCACTCTGCTGAGCTCTCTGCCTGTGACCCTAGCAGTGCTCCTCTGTCCTCCAGGTAGGAGCACTTCTCTCTTTGCCTTGTGCTCTTCTCCTCAGCCTCTGAGCAGTGCAGGTAGAAAGCCGGGGCAAGGAACTCCCCCAACCTCAAAGCATTTGTTTTACAGTCCTGCCCCATGGCAGTAACCCAAGGTGGGCACCATACTTGGCCAGTGGGACTGGGCTTGTGGGGATGCTGTACCTACCAAGGGAGTAGCAGGGGCCTGCTGCCCCACACTTCCCTAGTGAGTTCAGTGGAGCAAAGGGCTTGACAGAACCTCATCCCCTGAGTTCGGTGAAGCAGTGGGGGGTTGGGGGATCAGGAAGTGTTACTTCTCAGTGCATGGTCTTGGCAGCCTGCTCTGTTACGTCTCGTCCACACTAGACTGGAAGCAGAGCCAGCCAAGCCAGGTAGATCGATGGCTTTAGAGAAAATAAATAGTATGTTGTGGTCATGATAGGGACCCAGATAATCACATGGTGTCAGCCCATGAGCCCTGCCTGCTCTGACAGCACAAGCACTAGGAGCCAGATCTTGGCCGCATGTTTCCCACCACTGTCCCGGCCCAGTGTAGACAGGACCTTGGGCAGACACGCTCGCCTTCAGCTGGCCAGCATGGCTTCCTTGGAACAAGGAGGCCAGGAGGGAGAATCAGCAGGGGCCCTAGGGACCCTGTGAGACCAGAGCCATGGCAGGAGTATCCCCAAGCGCTGCATGGCACTTCCAGGCATAACATGGCCCAGGCCAGTCGCTTGGCTCAGCATGCCTGGCTCTGAAGGGAGCGTTAGCCACTTGCTAAGCAGAATAGCAGTGTCTGTTCCCGCCCCCTCCCAGGGGCCCCCCATCAGTGCTGACCTCCCAGAAAACTGGCACCTTGCTCCTTGCCAGGGCTGCTGCTTGCCACCCCCTCGCCCAGCGGTTCGGTCTTCCCAGCCACTGAGCAGGTCCCGAAAACTGAGTGGAGATACCCCAGCTGTTGGCTGGAAACAGGAACCTCGAGCAGCATCTGATTCAGCAGGAGATACTGGGCCATTCAGCGCTGTCTGTCTAAGCATTTCGGAGATATTCTCTGCTGCTCTGCAGCGTGTAGTGGGTGTCTGAAGGGTTAAGCCTTCAGTGGGGGGTTGTTTTTTCTTCCCCTTCTAAGCTCCTCAAAGCTACACAAACAGGCCCTGTCTATTTCTGCCTCTCCTCCGTTAATCACCTTGTGTGTGTAGGTAGGGGTTGTTGATTTCCCAAATGTCAAGCTCTGTGGATTGGCCTCCCTCCCCTAAATATCCAGGCCAGGGGAAACCTCTCCTCCTGGCAGTGTCTCAGCACTACCTCAGACACACATACGGGTCTCAGGTTTGCTCCTAATTCCAATTAATCTCGAGGAGACAAACGCTCTTTATGACCTGGCCAAGTCCAGCTTCCTAAGCAGAGCAGCCAGAGGCAGAGCCAGCCGGCAGGAGCCGGGAGGCGGGATTCCAGTACTGCTGTGGGAAAGGATTAAACACTGGCGTTTTAGTGCCTTGCGCTTTTCCCCTCCTGGAGTAGCAGGGCTGGTGCACAGCATGAGGAGCCTTGGCGGAGCTGGGTGAGAGGAGACATGGGCTGGAATAGCCGCCTGCATTATCCTCCTCTTCTGTGCTCTTACGCTTGGATTGCAGGTTCTTCAGGGTAGCACCCCACACAGTGGGGCCTTTCCAGAGCATAAGTATGGAAGGGCTTTGGCAGACCGGGGGGCTGGGGGACTAGGAGTGGAATAGCACGGGGTGCCTGTCTGGATGGAGGGGCATCAGAAGAGCTTGAGGGGGACTAAGTTGCATAGCAGGGGCCAGGTCTGGATTTAGGGTATTGGCAGAGCTGTTGGGGGGCTCTCGGGCTGGAATTACTCAGGGGGCTGCAGGTCTGGATTGAGGGGCATCGGTAGAATCATAGGACTGGAAGGGACCTCGAGAGGTCTCTAGTCCAGTCCCCTGCACTCCTGTCAGGACTGAGTATTATCTAGCCCATCCCTGACAGGTGTTTGTCTAACCTGCTCTTAAAAATCTCCAATGATGGAGATTCCACAACCTCCTTAGGCAATTTATTCCAGTGCTTAGCCACCTTGACAGGAAGTTTTTCCTAATGTCCAACCTAAACCTCCCTTGCTGCAATTTAAACCCATTGCTTCTTGTCCTATCTCAGAGGTTAAGAAGAACAATTCTTCCTCCTCCTCCTTGTAACAACCTTTCATGTACTTGAAAACTGTTACCATGTCCCCTCTGTCTTCTCTTCTCCAGACTAAACAAACCCAATTTTTTCAATCTTCCCTCATAGCTGGTTTCTAGGCCTTTAATCATTTTTGTTGCTCGTCTCTTGACTTTCTCCAATTTGTCCACATCTTTCCTGAAATGTGGCCCGCAGAACTGGACACACTACTCCAGCTGAGGCCTAATCAGCGCGGCGTAGAGCGGAAGAATTACTTCTCGTGTCTTGCACTGAGGCAGGTCCCTCAGCGCCTGTTTGTGCTGGTAGCTCCCTCTCTTTCCCAAGCACCACACTTGCCACCCCCGTAAATCAGTTAGTTAAGCCTGAGGGAGCTCACTCTGCCAGCCTTGATGCATCGTGCCATGGCGCCAGTGGGCGATCCCTCGCCCTCCTCGTGCCCGCAGTACAGACAGCCCTGGAGCTGGTCTCCCTGCAGCATTGCCCTGGTTTCACTTCAGGTGTGAGTCTAAACAGACTTTAGGGCTGGTCTACACTATAAACGTACATCGGTATAACTGTCGCTCGGGGTGAAAAAGCCACCAGTTACCCTAGTCTGACCCGCAGTGTGGACAGCGCTGTGCGGGCAGGAGAGCTTCCCCGCTGCCATAGCTACGGAGGCGGGAGACGTTCTGCTGGTGTGGTAGCTTCTTCACTGGAGCGCAACGGGGGCAGCATTGTAAGTGGAGACCTGCCCTGAGTCAAACCAGTCCAACCCCGTGGGTGGGGGGAGGCTTTTATCTCCATGTGGCATAAGTTGCTTAGAACTGGGTTGAAACTAAACCCCAATAAACCAGAACAAGCCTGTGCCCAGGGCCTTTTGCACTGGTTCCACTAACCCAGGGCAATTTGGGTGTAGCCAGGGCCTCAGAATTGCAAAGCAGATGCCGCTAAGTTGGCTCCTTTGTGATCCAGCAGTAATTGAGTGGAGCCCACGCAGCTTATGGGCAGTTGAAATGCACAGGGCTTGGTCTCCCACGGACATGTACCTGAGAACTGGGGTCTCCTACCCAGGAGCATCCTGCTGCAGTCGCTGCTTTGCCGCCCTCGGAGCAAGGCAGCTTGGCCTGTGGTTAGAGCTGCTGGCTGACAGTCAAGGCTCCAGGCTCTATTTCCAGCGCCGCCACTGCCCGTGCGTGACCCTGGCGAGCCGCTGAACCGCCCGGCCGGCCTCTGTTCTTAGCAGCACACGTGGCTGTTGTGGGCGCTGGCGGCAGGAGTCCAAGTGCTTTGACTCTCTTTGTCCGGAGCCCCCTTGAGCCATCCCGCACTAGCCTGGACCTCTGCCCCTTCGGTCAGCCCAAGGGAGAGCTCACGTGCTCCTGCCTGGCACTAGGCCAGGCTCTCTCCCCTGCCAGGGGAGGGTGGAGGGCAGCTGAGATCAGCCCATGGCTGCTCAGACCACTTCCCCCTCCAGCAGCTCGTTCTCTCCTGCACAGGGACAGGCCCAGGGTCTCTCAGCACTCCTGGCCCTGGGCAGACTGTCCCACCCTCCTGGCTCTGTGTGCTCGTGTGCTCTTCCCGTGGGACAGTCCCACCTCTCCTGCTCTGTGTCACTGGCTGCATCTGGGGTCCATCTGAGCCCTGGGCCAGCGCCCCAGCCTGCCCGGATCCCTCTTCCCAGGCAGCATGTCTGGCTCCGAGCCACGTGTTCCCGCGTGTACATTTGTCTCCTCTTCTTGCAGCCTCACCCGACCCAGCCCCGTGGGGATTTTAGTGGGGAGTAGGGAGGGGCTGTGGCTGAGCTTCCCCCAGGAACCCCGATGTTGTGATGTCAGCTGGAGCTGGGCTGGAACAGGCACCGGGCATGGGGGATAACATTGGGCTGGGCCATTTCCCCCCCACCCTCGGGGCTTCTGGGAACAGACAGGAGCAAGAGGTGGGACAAGAGCCTGTCCCATTGTGCTGATCGGCAGGGTGGGGCGCGCGGGCGAGGGCAGCCTGCTCTGGGGGGGACGGGGACATGTGGCAGCAGCGACTCCCGAGGCAGAGGGGGGCTGGTGCATGCGCTATCCGAGGCAGGGTTTGGCCGGCCCTGCTGGAGGTGCAGTCGGACAGGAGCGAAGAGCCAGATGGGCATGGAGGGGGCGGCCCAGCAGCGTTGTAGGGCAGTGGCCTTGGTGGGTGTGTGGGGCTGGCTTTGAAAGGACACGAGGCCACAGCCCGGCTGGGTGCTCCTATGGGACCAAGGACCAGGTCAGTAACTTCCCCGGCGCTGCACAGCAATGGAGCCTGCGGGCTTCCTCTGCACTGGCTGCAGCAGGGTAACCTGGCGTGCCCTTCCCGCTCAGGCCGGCCGGCCGGCGCTGTTGTCCCAGCCGGGGAGAGCCTCCCAAGCAGGAAATGCCTTGCAGCTGGGGCTCTGGGCTGTGTCTCCGCAGAACCCTGGGATTAGAAAAGCAGCCTGGTGCCCCCAGCTCACTAGGCCGCTCGGCCTGGGAGGGCACGTCACACGCCGCAAATGGCACCTGAGGAACCGCACACGCAGGGCAGCAGCTCTGCCTAGCGCTGCTGCTGTCAGCCCCACCGTAGATTTGTGGGGGTGACTCTTGAGAGACCAGTGCTAGGGCCAGACCAGGCCTCTGCAGCTGCCTCCTGTGCGCCAGCTGGGCTCTGCCAGACTCCTCCCGCCTGGCCGAGGGGGCATCCCTGGTTCCAGTCTGGCACAGACCCAGCCGGCCCCGCTGTTTGGATCCCGTGGAGGCCCCTGTTGCCAGGTGAACCCAGCTCTCAGGCAGTGAGGTGCCAGGGCACTGAACTCCCCACCAGGCTTGTCATTAGGGGCGGCTCTTCCTGACAGGCATAGAGCAGAGGACAAGCCTGGAGCACACTGTCCCCAGGAAACGCCAGCAGGTGCAGGTTCTGAGCGTTACTCCGCAGGGCGCTCCAGCTCCTTCCAGTCTGGATAGTGAGCAGTGCAGTCTCTGGCGTCCGAAACGCCAGGCAGCCTCCTGGGGCCTGGCTCCGCTCAGAGCGGGAGAGGCTCGTAGCACGGGGTGGGGGCAGTGCTCTCCAGCTCTCAGCCCAGGGCCCGTTTCAGAGGAGAGTCACTCCAAGCCTCTTGCTGCTTGGCCGGTTAGCTCAGCCCAGCGTCAGGCTGGGCGCTCTGATCCGTGGTGATAGATCGGTGCACCGGGGTCCTCACTCGCCCGTGCACTAGAAACGTAGGGGATGGGCAGCAGCGTCACTGCCATGATCCCCAGTTTCTTCCTCCCTGACCCTGCTCAGCTGCTAAGCAGCCTTGGCCTGCTCCTGCCTGTAGGCTCTTCCACAGTCGTCCAGTCGTCTCCCTGCCCGGAGTGGGGGCGGGGAGCGCTTCGTAGTGGAAAGCACAAGCGTCTGGCCCCTGGGGCAGGGAGCTCCGGTATGTGGTGTCTGCGTGGGGGTGGTAACGGACTGGGTGCTTGGCACACGCCCTCTCATCTCTCTCTGCTTCCTCTCCCCAGGGACAGCACTAAGACCACCCTGGGCTTCAAGAAAGCAGCCGCCACCACCATCGACTACCTGGAGCTCCTGCAGCACTTTGAGCGAGTCCAGAACAAACACCTGGAAGTGAGACACCAGCGGGCTGGCCGGGGAGAGCCCCCAGACCGAAGGGTCGTCCTCTGAGCGCCAGCCACCGCTGGCGTGCATGGAGACAGTGACCTGGGGAGGGGAGCCAGAGGGACCAGGGGGTGATATCCAGTGGGGGGCTTGTTCCAGGGGAGAGGCGGTGGAGATGGTCACAGCACTCAGCTGGGGAAGGATCTCCAGAGACCATGCCGGAGCCCAACACCCCAGCCGCACCAAATTCCAGAGCATCACAAGCAAGCATGTGGGGAAGCGGCAGGAGGGGACTAGACGGACCAATGAAGCCACATGCCCGCCCCCCCGCCCCCCCTGGACTCTGCCTTACTAATCCCTCCCTGGCAACAGTCAGCTGATGGCACAGCCGGGCCAGTAAGGCCAAAGGGAAGACACATAAAAGCATTTTCTGCTACCTCCAGCCTCAAAGAAGTGTGTGTGTCTGTGGGCGTGTGACTGGACTGGCCTCGCCTCCCCCTCCCCCCCATCGCTCCCCCAAGGCAGGCAGTCATGTGCTGCAGTCCCGAAAGGAAAGCCGGCCCCTTGGATCTCAGACATGCACTGCCCAGACCTCCCCGTGGCAACAGCACCATCTCCTCCTCCAGTGCTCTTGGCCCTGTGGACTTGTATTCCTGTGTGTGCGTCACTCAGCCACCTCTTGTCCCCCCCCCTCGGACCCACCTCCCCGCTGTACGTATGGCAGTGCAGCCTTAAGTTATACCCCCCCTGAAAGCATCATGTGTGTGTACATGGAGGAGGGGTTCAGTCCGAGTCAGATTTCTAGCCTGAAAATAGATTTGTACCAATGTAAAAGCTCCCCACGTTGCAATAAAAGAATTATGACAAAGTCCCTGCCTGGCGTCTGCTGCTCCTTGGGGGAAGGCCCCCGGGATGGCCATCGCCTGGGCTGAGGCTGCCCTCCGCACCCACTGAGCCCTTTGGGGGCACTCCCCTGGCTGGGTCAGCGTCTCCCAAACTTCCTGCGTGGGTTGGAGATTTGGCCCATGTCCCAGGGAGAAGGGGGTCACTGAGGGCCCCTTGCGCATGGCGGGGTCTGGCGTGCCGATGCTGAAATCCTAGGGGGTAACTGCAGCTCCAGTAGACGTGCTCAGGTCCCCAGGGCAGGCCTGGATTCATTACCACGGCGCTAGCCCCTGCTCTGGGGCCAGAGCCAGCCCGATTAAGGCCATGTCTGCACTCTTGGCGCTGCAGTGGCACCGCTCGGCACCTTCGCTGTGCTGCTGGAGCACCTGGCGTGTAGCTGCCGGCTACAGGCCAGAAGGGGGGTTTCCATCGCTCCAGGAACTCCGCCTCCCCAAGCGCCAGTCGCTGGGTCAATAGAAGCTGCTTCTAGAGGGCGGGTGAGGCTGGCAAAGTTACGGTGCCCAGGGGTTGGACTTTTCACACTCAGTAGCTGTGTTCAGTGTCGAGCAGGCCGAAGGAGCTGCAGTCACACCCCGGGTTTGCAGGACAGACGTACCCTGAGCAGTGAGCCGCTGCAAACGGCCCTGCTGGAGTTGCTCGGAGGAAGCTGTGAAGTGGGAGCAAACCGTTGCAGGGTTGGGTGTGTTTATTCCTCAGGCCAAGAGCCCAGAGGTCTGTCTGCTCCAGTGGTGGCCAGTGTCTGAGGAAGGGGAAGGAGCCCCTGGGCGCAGGCTATTCCGTTACAGGGAAGTGTCTTTCTAGCTCCTCTCTGCCAGTGCTTGACCTGTGCTGTGAAGCAGGGGAACATATAACCAGATGGTCTCACTATCCATAGAAACGTTTAATCCTCGTGCTGCCCACTTCCTTCCTCACCTGCTCGCTCCCCTCTTGGGCGGTTGGGTAAGTCACAAGTGCAGCAGAAATGCCACTTTCCCCTGGGCAGCCTGCTGCTCTGCTGGGCTTAACTTCCTGCCAGTTGCTGGATGAGTGGCATTCCCTCACCGCTTCCCAGCAATGTCCAGGGCTCCTCAGCACCAGGATCCAGCCTGTGGTCTGATCTCCCGAATTCCAGCCCTCGTCCTTGTGTGACACAAGCTAGCAAGGAGCAGCAGAGCCACTGGGGGTTGTGCCTTGGGTTCCCCCTTGCTACACCCTCCAGCATTGGAGAGGATTCTGGGCAGCCCCAATCAGAAGATGGAACAGGGTGCAGACAATGTTCTGGGGTCCCAGTATCTATTTGTAGTGGGGCCTGTGTCAGTGTCTCCATCACAGTATGACCTGGTAGCTCAAAGCGAGGGGGAGGGCTTGCTCTGCAGCAGCAGTTCACTACAGATGGCCTTTCCCAGAGCAGGGCCGAGAGCTGATGCACAGAGATGGAACAAGGCCAGGTGTGGTTAGGGGGACTCTCTGTTAAGGTGGTGGCTCCTCTAGAAATAACCGTCCTCTGGCTGACTAGGAGTTGTCCTGGGGTAGGTGGGAGGCTTAGGAATATCTTCTCCCTCCGCTTTTATGGCGGCTGCTTTGTTTAGAGTGGGGCTGGCTCATGTTAATAGCCCTGTGCTGAGGATTGGCTCGCATAAAATAAATCCATTCCTCTCAGTCCTGAGGAAAGATCTTCAAAACCCTGTCCTGGTGGGCTAGTGTCAAGAGTCTCACCTCCAGGAGTTGGGGTAACTTCAGAGCACTAGTATCTGCTGACTGGGGAAGGGCAGAGGGCCAAATCCAGCCAGTGCCAAGCTCCTTTAACCCCCACTGCAACCAGTGGGAGCCGAACTCACTCAGCACCGTGCAGAGTCAGGCCAACCGCCCGCTCCAGAGCCCACTGAAGTGAGTGGGAAAGATCCTGTGGCCTTCAGATCAGACTAAGCTTCAAAGGGCTCTGCAGATGCCCAGAGCCCCTGGGTCGGAGCGGGCTGCTGGAGAGCCGCGGCCGGGCCCGTGGGTCGCAGTGGCCGGGCCCATAGTCTGAGCTGTAGTCACACAGCCGGTGTCTGCGCCGTCCCGGGAGTGGAATGCTGACCCATGCTCGGCACAGACTCACTGGCCGTTCGGGGGATGGGAAGTCACCTCTGAGGACGTTTGTTTGGGTTTCTCTCGTTTTTCCACCTCTCTTTCCAGGCCTTGCCCTGGTCCTTGTTGCCCCAGCGTCTGAGCTGGCCCCGTACTGCTGGCCCTACCCTCAGCACTCCTGGGAAGCAGGGCAGTGGCGTCATCCCTGTTCCATTGCTGAGGTGCTGGGGCGGGGGCCGACCTCCGATGGCCCCGGTGGGCGTGAGGCTCCCCTTCGCAACTCACCACACAGGGCATCGGGGGCAGAGCGGGGAATTGAACCCGAGCTCCCGTGTGCCGTTCGTGCCTGACCCATCAGCGCATCCCTTCCCCATCAGCCGCTACTGAACCTGCCTCCCTGTGCAGCGTGTGCCCAAAGCCGGCTCTGCCAGTGCCAAGGGAAAGCAAAGGGAGTGAATCTGAGTGTCCCTTTAACTGCTTATACATGGAGCCATGCAGCCACCTCCTCCAGCCAATCTGTACCATATCCCCCTACCCTCGGAGGAGCCTGGCTCCCCTATGGGGAGAGGGTCAGGATCCAATTGTGGAAAAATTGGAAAGAGTCCAGCGGAGGGCAACAAAAATGATTAGGGGGCTGGAGCACATGACTTATGAGGAGAGGCTGAGGGAACTGGGATTGTTTAGTCTGCAGAAGAGAAGAATGAGGGGGGATTTGATAGCTGCTTTCAACTACCTGAAAGGGGGTTCCAAAGAGGATGGATCTAGACTGTTCTCAGTGGTAGCAGATGACAGAACAAGGAGTAATGGTCTCAAGTTGCAGTGGGGGAGGTTTAGGTTGGATATTAGGAAAAACTTTTTCACTAGGAGGGTGGTGAAGCACTGGAATGGGTTACCTAGGGAGGTGGTGGAATCTCCTTCCTTAGAGGTTTTTAAGGTCAGGCTTGACAAAGCCCTGGCTGGGATGATTTAGTTGGGNTCCAAAGAGGATGGATCTAGACTGTTCTCAGTGGTAGCAGATGACAGAACAAGGAGTAATGGTCTCAAGTTGCAGTGGGGGAGGTTTAGGTTGGATATTAGGAAAAACTTCTTCACTAGGAGGGTGGTGAAGCACTGGAATGGGTTACCTAGGGAGGTGGTGGAATCTCCTTCCTTAGAGGTTTTTAAGGTCAGGCTTGACAAAGCCCTGGCTGGGCTGATTGAGCAGGGGGTGGGACTCGATAGCTCCTGAGGTCCCTTCCAACCCTGGTATTCTATGATTCTATGTACAGCAGTAGGAGAGTGGGGATCAATTTTGCACACCAGCCCTTAGAACCACCTGTTCCCGCACCCTGGAGAAAGCTCAATGAGCCCCCACCCCCGAGCGGGACAGGCTCTCAACCTGCCTGCAAAACCCAGGTGGGCATCAGCCAAGCTCAGACCCAGACCCGAGCTGCCCATCCCCGGAAGGGGTCAAACCCGACATGGGAACAACCCAGAGCTTTGCACAGGTTCACAGGATCAGGTCCCAGCTCCAGGGTCCTTAGCACCGAGCAGCACCAGACCCCTAGCTCCCCCCCCCCACCCGCCCCCCAAACTCCGGGTATGTCCCACTCCAGCTCTGACCATGGCCACTGGGACCAACCACTGCATAAAGCTCAATCCAAAGGCAGGGCTGAGGCTACAGTGCGGGGCTGGGCGGGCAGGGGCCTTCACGCTGTGTGTCACATTGATGAGACAGAGCCAGGCCCCTGCCACAGGCTGTAGCGAAGGGCTGCCCACTGGTGGGTGGCACCTGGGGGCAGAGCATCCCAGCGTCCATGGTGCAGTCGTGTCCCTTCGTGGTGGGGACAGCAGATGTCAGGCCTGGTTTGCCAGCTGCAGTTTTGATGAGCGTGATTGTGTGACAGGCCCAGCTGGGGGAGGGGGGACAGGGGCCTAGGCTGGCTGTCTCCCATCCCGCCCTGCCCCATTGCCAATAGGTCTGTAACCCAGGGAGTGTGTCTGAGCAGGAGTGGGCACGCACAACGCCACGGGTACGCTATGTGCCATTCGGCCTGCCGGAGCCCCTCAGCCTGTCAGCGGTGCAGTGAGGAGGGCTGGGGCTTATGGAGCGGGAGCCTGTCCCAGGGCATGGAGCCGGGTTCCTGTCTATTCTAAGATGGAGCGTTTGGGGCCATTGCTGTGGCCACCTGTCCTGGGCTTTAGACTGCTGGAGAGCTGCATTTCAAGTGACTTCCCAAAAGCCTTTGGCTAGAGCAGCAGCTGGTCCCTTGTGTCACAGTTCAGGGCAGCTGCCCCCATATTCCCCCGCTCTAGACTCCCGGCTCCCAGCCATCACCTCCTGTGGGCAGAGACCTGTTCTTTCCCCTCCTGACCAGGGTGTTTGCAGGTCGCACACTGTTACCCCAGCAGGCCGGGCTGCCTGAGCAGGCCAAGGGTTGCGCGTTGCTTTCTCCTCAGAGGCTGTAAACAGCATAATTGCCCGTGCGTGGAAGGTACCATGCAGCTCTCTCTAAGCAAGCACATTCTTCTTCGAGTGGTTGCTCACGTCCATTCCAGTAGGTGTGCGCGCCGCGTGCACGGTCGTCAGAAAGTTTTCCCCCCAGCAGCACCTGTTGGGTCGGCCGTGGAGCCCCCTGGAGTGGCGCCTCCATAGCGCTGGATATATGCCCCAGCCGACCCGGCGCCTCCTCGGTTCCTTCTTACCGCCCGTGACGGTCGTTGGAACTGAGGCGTCTTGCTCAGCAAGCTCCCCACATTTCCCTAGCTTCTCTTTCGGACTGTTTGTCTCCCCTAGTTGATTAGTTCGTAGCTAGTTCTTAGTTTTTGTAGTTCTAGTTAGTAGTTAGCTGTTGGGCTGGGGGGTTTTCCCTCCCCCTGACCGCATTCTCCTGGGGGGACTTACATGCCTAAGTCCCAGGAGTTCAAGCCCTGCAAGTCCTGCAACAAGCCCAGGCCAATGGGTGACCCCCCCCCGACGCTTGTTTAAAGTGTCTGGGGGAAGCTCATCAGTCAGAAAAGTGCAGGATTTGTAAGGGCTTTCGCCCCCGAACCAAGAAGGAGCGGGACTTTAGACTGAAGCAGCTCCTCTGGAGACGGCACTTAGACCACAACCCGCATCGGCGTGGCAGGACCGGCGCCGAGATCCGCAGTGTGCAGTGCCCTGGCGGCAGTGGTGGAGATGGCACCGCGGAAGGACTCTGGAAGAGACCCACGGCACTGCTGCTCCCCGGCACTGAAGCCGGCGGGAACGACATGGCACCAATCCCATTCGCCGGCACAGAAGCGGCACCGGAAGCAGGGGAGGAATGGTTCCCCCACTTCGGGACTCACCCCCTCGGAGCCGGCCAATGGGGCGCGTCCCAGGGAGGAGCCCCCAGTGCCGAAAACTTTGGAGCCTGCACCGTCGACTTCGGCCCCGTGAGGGGGACCGTCGAGTCAGGTGGTGGAGGACGGAGAACTGCCTTCCACCCCAGACACCTCCGATATCGCAACGGGCGGCACCGTCCCGAGGAAAGCCAGCGACGTTCTGCCCCTCGACTCAGACTGCAGAAGCGAGGCACCGCCCAGAGTCTCGGCGCCGTCACACTCGCAGCGCTGGTCTGACTCGCGGCACCGCTCCCGCTCACGGCGCTGATCACCTTCGCGCAGTAGGTCCCAATCTCTGCACCGTTCGTATCGGCACAGACCCCGCTCGCAGTGACCATTTTGGACCCCGTGGGCAGACCACCAGGCCCAGGGCGCACAGTCCCAGGCTTCACGCTCGGTGGCATCCGAACCTAGCCCACTGGAGGCAGCGGCCAGTCACCCCACTCCTAGGGGTGCAGAGGAGTCGGCGGTTGTACCACCTCCTCTGGAACCCACTCCTGTTCCTGAGCCAGACCCTGGAGCGGCTGGCACGGAACTAGAGGCAGGGCAGGAGGTTCCTGAGGACCAAGAGGGTCAGGAGAACCCAGGTCCCTCACTAGTCTCCTCGTCGTCCTCCCCGGACAAGGCAGTGGTGGGCACCTCTGCCTC
Organism: Platysternon megacephalum; assembly: GCA_003942145.1. Lineage (NCBI taxonomy): Eukaryota > Metazoa > Chordata > Testudines > Platysternidae > Platysternon > Platysternon megacephalum. The sequence continues at coordinate 12,332,800 of QXTE01000038.1, read as the reverse complement.
GGGGCAGCCCCCTAGAGATAGCCGTGCCCACCAGGAACTCCTGCGCAGGGGGGCACAGAATATGAACCTGCAGGCTGAGGCGGTGGTAGAGTCAGAGGACCCTATGGTGGACCTCCTGGCACCAGAAGGACCATTCGGGGTGCTCTACCCCCCATCAAAACTATACAAGCCAATGCAAGGACCATTTGGCAGACCCCGGCCTCCATCCCTCCCACCGCTAAGGGTGTGGAGAGGAAGTACTGGATACCCTCCAAAGGGCATGAGTACCTGTTCACACACCTGCAGCCGTGCTCGGTAATAGTGGCTGCGGTGAATGAAAAGGAGAGGCAGGGACAGCAAGCCCCAGCGCCTAAGTCCAAGGACGCCAAGTGCCTGGATTTATTCGACGCAAAGTATACTCCATGGGGGGCTTGCAGCTCAGGATTGCCAACCAGCAGGCAGTCCTGAGCAAGTACCTTGAGCTCCTGGAACTCAATGCTGAAGCTTAGGGAGCTGGTACCAGCGGAGTCCAGGGAGGAGTTGGGGCAATTGTCGAGGAGGGCAAGGTGGTGGCACGGACCTCTTTACAGGCCTCACTGGACGCTGCGGACTCGGCAGCGCACACCTTGTCCTCAGGGATAGCTGTGCGGCGTAGCTCATGGCTATGCAAGACCTACCCTTTGACGGGGTGGGCCTGTTTGCTGAACACTGACTCCAGGCTGCATAGCCTCCGACTCCAGGGCGACAATGAAATCTTTGGCTATGCACATACGCCGGCAACCCAACGAAAGCCCTTTAAGCCCCAACCGCCGGAACAGCTCCCGTATCCTCCTGGGCCGAGGCAGGAATTTTACAGGCGCAGGCGTAAGCCTTCCCATCCCCCATCTGCACAGGGCCAGGGCCCGACTAACCCTTCATTGGGCTCAAAACAGACATTTTGAAGGTGCGCCCGAGGCCGGAGCACCTGTCTCAACGCTGGATCCTTCCCCGTGTTTTTTGAATCATCTATCCCACTTCTACCGTGCTTGGTCCCAAATAGCATCGGACCACTGGGTTCTTCGCACAGTGAAAGTGGGATATTCTCTCCAATTCTGCTCCTGCCCTCCCTCCCACGCCCCCTCCCCGTCCCTCTACAGGGACCCTTCTCACAAGCAACTCCTCATCCAGGAGGTGAGGCGTTCCTCGCCATGGGAGCAGTGGAGGAGGTTCCTCAGGGGCAGGGGATTCTATTCCCGCTATTTCCTAATCCCCTCGGCAAAGGGGGGTCCTCAGACCCATTCTAGATCTGTGAGGACTCAACAAGTTCATGGTGAAGTTGAAGTTCTGCATGGTCTCCCTCAATACAATTATCCCTTCCCTGGAGCCGGGAGACTGGTTTGCTGCCCTCGACATGAAAGACCCGTACTTTCACATAGCCATTTGCCCTGCACACAGATGCTTTTTAAGGTTCGTGATCAATCAAAAACATTATCAGTTCACGGTCCTTCCCTTCGGGCTGTCGACAGCCCCACAAGTGTTCACCAAGTGCATGTCGGTGGTGGCAGCCTTGCTCCGAAGGAGCCAGGTACAGATATACCCCTACCTCGACGACTGGCTGCTCAGGGGGCGCTCCAGAGAGCAGGTGGATTCGCAGGTCTGTCTGGTCAGATCCACATTCGAGAGTCTGGGTCTCCTCCTCACCGTGAACAAGTCAACCTTTTCTCCGACCCAGAGGATAGTTTATCGGAGCAGTGTTGGACTCAGTCCAGGCGAGAGCAAGTCTGCCGGAGTCCCGATTCCAAGCCACGACAAGCGTCATTCGAGGCCTGAGAAAGTTCACGACCACTACAGGGAGGAGTTGTCTGAGTCTCCTCGGTCACATGGCAGGCTGCACGTACGTGGTCAGGCCAGGCTGAGGCTCAGGCCTCTGCAGACGTGGTTTGCCTTGACATACCGCCCGGGGCGTGACAGCCTGGGACTAGTGGTCCCGGTGCCACAGCCGGTGCTAGTCACTCCAGCGGTGGCTCGATGCTCGAATAGTCTGTGAGGGAGTCCCCTTCAACGGCCCCCAGCTGTCCTTGTCTCTAGCTACGGATGCGTCAGCTCTAGGTTGGGGCGCACATCTGGGAGATTTCCGACCGCAGGGCCTCTGGGCACAGGACGAGCTCTCTCACCAGATCAGCATCAAGGAGCTGAGAGCGGTGCGACTCGCATGCCAGGCCTTTCAGTCTCGTCTGCAAGGCCAGAACGTGGCAGTCGCAACAGACAACACCACTGTTTTACATCAACAAGCAGGGTGGAACCCAGTCCTCGCCCCTCTGTCAGGAGGCTCTCAGGCTCTGGGAATTCTGTATAGCCCACTCCATCCACCTGGAAGCATCCTATCTGCCAGGAGTCCAGAACGTACTGGTGGACCACCTCAGCAGGTCCTTCCACCGCCACGAGTGGTCCATCCGGCCGGACGTCATTCACTCCATCTGCCAGAGGGGGGTTCCCCTCCTGGAGCAACAGGAAGTGCCCAGTGTTTTGCTCCTTCCAGAAAAGCAGACCGGGCTCAATCGCGGACGCATTCCTGCTACCCTGGGGAGGCCGTCTGCTCTACGCCTTTCCCCCGATCCCTCTCGTGCACAAGGTCCTACTCAAGGTCCACAGGGATGGGGTGGAGATAATTCTGGTGGCACCAGCGTGGCCTCGACAACACTGGTACACCACACTTCCGGATCATGTTGCCGCTCCTCCCCGACCTTATCACTCAGGACCACAGTTGTCTTCATCACTCAGACCTCCGGTCCCTCCACCTCACAGCCTGGAAGCTTTGTGGCTTGAACTCCATGCTGTCCTCGAAGCAGGTAAGGGAGGTCTTACTCTGCAGCAGAAAGCCCTCCACGAGGGCCACATATCTGGCAAAGTGGAAGAGGTTCGCCTGCTGGTGTGACCAGCATCATATGCCCCCACTTCAGACTACGTTACCTCTTATTCTGGAGTACCTTCTGCATCTGAAACAGTGCCTGCCAGTGTCGTCCATAAAGGTACATCTAGCGGCTATCTCAGCTTTCCACCCCGGTGTCTCGGGACGCTCTGTTTTCGCCAACCCCATGGTTGGCCGGTTTCTCAAGGGCCTGGACCAGCTACATCCCCAGATCAGACAGCCTGTTCCTCCCTGGGACCTTAACTTGGTCCTCTCCAAATTAGTGGGGCCCCCATTCAAACCACTGGCGACTTGCTCCCTCCTCTACCTGTCATGGAAGGTAGCCTTCCTAGTGGCCATTACATCAGCAAGGTGTCTGAGTTAAAGGCCCTTACCTCACACCCACCTTATACAGTTTTCCACAAAGACAAGGTGCAGCTGAGACCTCACCCGGCTTTTCTGCGTAAGGTGGTCTCTCATTTCCATACCAGCCAAGACATATTCCTGCCTGTTTTTTATCCAAAGCCTCATGCCAGGAGGCTGCACTCCTTGGATGTTCAGCAAGCACTAGCCTTCTATATCGAACACACCAAGCCGTTCAGGAAATCGAACCAGCTGTTCATTGCGGTAGCAGACTGGATGAAAGGTCTACCGGTCTCATCTCAAAGAATATCTTCCAGGACAAGCTGGCCAAGTTACCAGCCCCGGCACTTACAGCACACTCTACACGGGCCCAGGCCTCATCAGCAGCGTTCCTGGCCCAGGTCCCGATCCAAGAAATCTGCAGGGCAGCGACTTGGTCCTCGGTGCATACGTTCACCTCTCATTACGCCATTATCCAGCAAGCCAGAGATGATGCAGCCTTCAGCAGAGCGGTGCTCCAGTCAATGATTCCATAACTCCAACCCCACTGCCTAGGTAGGGCTTGGGAGTCACCTAATTGAAATCGATATGAGCAAGCACTCAAAGAAGAAAAAACGGTTACTCACCTTCTCGTAACTGTTGTTCTTCGAGATGTGTTGTTCACGTCCATTCCAAACCCACCCACCTCCCCTCTGTTGGAGTAACCAGCAAGAAGGAACTGAGGAGGCACCAGGTTGGCAGGGGCATATATTGAGTGCCATGGAGGCACCACTCCAGGGGGCTCCATGACCGACCTGCCCGGGTGCTGCTGGGGGGAAAACTTTCCGAAGACTGTGCACACGGCGTGCGCACACCTACTGGAATGGACATGAGCAACACATCTCGAAGATCAACAGCTACAAGAAGGTGAGTAACCATTTTTTCTTAGGGTGAAAGCAGTACAGAAAACCTATAAAAGAACCAACACTCATAATAATATAATATATGGAGATATACCTATCTCATAGAACTGGAAGGGACCCTGAAAGGTCATCGAGTCCAGCCCCCTGCCTTCACTAGCAGGACCAAGTACTGATTTTGCCCCAGATCTGTAAGTGGCCCCCTCAAGGACTGAACTCACAACCCTGGGTTTAGCAGGCCAATGCTCAAACCACTGGCACTGTCCCGCTCGGCACCACCGTGGTCTCCGCGCTCAGAGCCCCGGTCATCGGACTCAGAGGCAGAGTCCTACAATTCCAGGCTCAGTTGGCACCAATCGGAGCGGCGCTGACGCAGGCAGGAGGTGGGGATGGTGCCGTGATGGGTGCAGTGGCATGGGCCCGCGCAATGGCCGTTCTCTACCCTGTGGGCATACCACCAAGCCCAGGGCACTTACTCCAGGGACTCCCAGTCCGTAATTTCAGAAGGATGCACCCCTTTACCACCTCGAGCCAATCCCCCACCTCAAAGCACCGAGACAGCTTCAGTCCACGGCCCCGTCTGGGTCCCGGCTCCACCACTGGCACTGAGGCCGCTACCAGCACCAAGCAGCAGAGCACAGAGTAGGACGCATCCAGGGAGCCAGAGGGACAGGAGGATTTCCGCCTAGGGCTTCGTCATTGTCCTCACCGGATGAGGCAGTGGCGGGGTCCGCACACGGTAGACATGGGATATTCTCCCCAATTCTGCTCCTCCCCTCCCCACCCCACCCCTTCCCCGTCCTCTTCAGGGACCCTTCTCATGAGCATCTCCTCATGCAGGAGGTTCAAAGGCTCCATGCTGCAGGAACAGTGGAGGAGGTTCCTCAGGAGCTATGGGGCAAGAGATTCTACTCCCAATATTTCCTAATCCCCAAAGACAAAGGGCGTCTCAGACCCATCCTCAACCTGCCAGGCCTCAACAGGTTCATGAAGAAGTTGACGTTCTACATGGTCTCTCTAAATGCAATTATCCCATCTCTGGATCCGGGAGACTGGTACGGGAGACAATGGCGGAGTGCCCTCGCCCTCAAGGACACATACTTCCACATATTGATCATTCCAGCCCACAGACGCTTTCTCAGGTTCGTAGTGAACCACAACCATTACCAGTTTATGGTCCTCCCCTTTGGTCTGTCAGCGGCTCCTCGAGTTTTTACCAAGTGCATGACAGTCATAGCTGCCTTCCCGAGAAGAAGGCAGGTCCAGGTCTTCCCGTACCTCGACAACTGGCTGGTATGGGGCCGCTCCAGGGCACAAGTGGAGCAACACATCAGCTTGATGAGATCCACCTTCGACAGGCTGGGTCTCCTTCTGAATGTACACAAATCAACTCTATCCCCCGCTCAGAGACTAGAGTTCATTGGGGCAGAATCTTCCTGCCAGAGTCTCGTTTTCGACAATGCAAGACATCAGACAAGGCTTCAGGCAATAGCCCACCACCACAGTGAGGAATTGCTTGAAGGACCTCAGACATATGGCAGCTTGTACGTATGTGGTACAAGACACGATGCTGAGGCTCAGACCTCTCCAGGCCTGGCTGGCGTCAACTTATCGGCCAGGGCACGACAGCCTGGACAAGGTGGTTACACTCCCACCGCCAGTTCCCAGGTCTCTCCAGTGGTGGCTCAACCCACAGGCGGGATGCGCGGGGGTCCCCTTCGCCACACTGCAGTCCTCACTGTCCCTGGTCACAGTGTTGGGGTGGGGAGCTCATCTGGGAGAATTCAAAACCCAGGGACTCTGGTCCCAAGACAGCAGCCGAATTATCCGTCCCCTTAGATACAGCTCTGAGCGGCTTGTGCTACTTGTGGAAACTGCCCTTGCCCTAAAACCCTGTGCTTTCCTCCTCTGCCTGCTTCGTGCTGTCCTGCAGCCTCCGCCTACTGGGTTATAACCTCTTCCAGTTATACAACACCTGCAGCTATGCTATTCGGGATTGCTTTGCTTCTCCCACTCAAATGTAGTCACTCCTGGTGCGGAAGGTGATGGACGTTTAACTACAAAGGGCAACAGGTTAAGCCAGGAGCAGTTCAGGAGAGAAAGTCACGAGCCAGGAGGGAATTAGCCCTGGCACTGAGTTAATGCCCCTGCTCTTGCAAAGAGTGCTGTGGGAGATTGAATGGCCAGGGCCTAGAACCATTTCTTACAGCTCCTGGAGCACCAGTGCTGAGTCAGGGGGAAGAGCATCACATACTGAATAACCCTAGCAGGTGTCCCAGCCAGGCACCCATTAGCCGCCAGTGATTACTTAAGAGAAGCGTCAGGTATCAGAGGGGTAGCCGTGTTTGTCTGGATCTGTGAAAAGCAACAGTCCTGTGGCACCTTATAGACTAACAGACGTATTGGAGCATAAGCTTTCGGGGGTGAATACCCACTTCGTCAGACACATGCGTATTCACCTCCGAAAGCTTATGCTCCAATACGTCTGTTAGTCTATAAGGTGCCCCAGGACTCTTTGTTGCTTTTTAAGAGAAGCGGATGCAGGTGAGACCATCAGTCCAGCCTCTCCCCCCACGGACGGGTGACCTTATTTAAAAAGCAAAATCTGGCTCCTGTGGGGTACGTGCCCCACATTTCCGCAGTATCTGAGCTGCTCCCACCCTTTAACACACTTACTGTCACAGCCCCCCCAGGGCAGGGCTATTGTGCCCATTGTACAGAGGAGGGGCTGAAGCACTGAGGCTCAGCCCCTCAAAGGCACTTAGATGCCTAACTGCCCTTGAACTGGGGGTGTTCAGTGTCAAAGGCCTTTGAGGAGCTGAGCCCGAGCGAGCGACTGCCTAATGATCAGTCTAGGGCAGAGCAGGGACTTGAACCCACATCCCAGACTCACTCCCTAACCACCAGGCCAGCCGTCCTCTTCTGGGCCCAGGAGCTGGCCCTTGGCACCTGTAAGAAAAGGAGCCTTATTCCCATCAGGGAGTTGGTTAAGTAGCTTCCCCCCTCGGCCGTGAGTCCGGCTGTTCCAGCCCTAGGGGGATGCATAGGGGGATGGTGTCCGGGCTGCATAGGGGGATGGTGTCTCTCCATGGCGCTGACACAAGCGAAATCCCCAGGGCCCCCGAGGTGTTTGGCCAAGCCGCCGCTTTGTGAAGCTGTTGGCTGGAGACGGCCTTTTGTGAGCCCATCCAGCTCAGCAAGGTGCCCTTTGCCTCCTCTGGCACCGGCTCCAGCTCCCACTGTTTGCATTGTAGGACCAGACCTGGGTGCATTTCAAGTTGCTATAGCGACTGAATGGACAGACAATCCGGGCAGATTTAAGAGAGGGGAATTCAATCAACTTGGCCTCCTCCGTCTCCAGCCCGTGGTTTGGAGCGGGGGAATCCAGCGGCTGGAGCTCAAGCCTCCTAGTCAGCTACCCCCTTAAGGACAGCGAGAGCACCCCAGGTACAGCGGGAGTCTGACTTTCTGTCAGCCCCCAGCCCTGGGTGCTCGACCCCCCTCTGCCTCAGCCCTGCCCCGACTCCATCCCTGCCCTGCCCTGCCCCCATTCCAACCCCTTCCCCAACGTCTCCGCCCCTGCCCTGCCCCCATTCCAACCCCTTCCCCAACGTCTCCGCCCCCACCCTGCCCCTATTCGACTCCTTCCCCAAATCCCCACCCCTGCCCCACCTCCTCCCCTGAGCCGCGGCTCCCCCCTCCTCCCCCCTCCCTCCCGGAGCTTGCTACAGCTGTTTGGCGGCGGCAAGCGCTGGGAGGTAGGCAGAGGAGCAGGGACGCGGCGCACTCAGAGGAGGAGGTGGAGGCGGAGGAGGAGATGAGATGGGGGGGCGGGGAGCTTGGCTGCCGGTGGGTGCAGAGCACCCACTAATTTTTCCCTGTGGGTGCTCCAGCCCCGGAGCACCCACAGAGTCGGCGCCTATGGCCCCTCCCATGTATAAGGAACAAATTCCCACACATTTGTAGGAAAAACAAAACAAACCATCCCATTCTGGATACCAGTCCTTTCACTTTTACAGAACCTTCCATCGAGGGGCTTCAGATGTACGATGCACCGTGTTCAACACTGTACTGAACTGTACTAAAAATCAAAGACGTCCAGTGTTTTTCTTTGATGTATTTTTCTGTACTGGGATGCACAGGCCACCAAGTTCTTCCCTTATGCTCAGCCTAGTTCCACAGGCCAACGCATCTTTGTACTTTTATGCGGTTGCAAAAGCACTGCAGGAAGCTCAACACACAATGTTGTAGGTTTCTCCCTCCCCTCTCTCTCAAGGATTTTAAATCCACTTCTTAGCAGGCGATGATAGAAAGACTGGCTGAATAGGCTAAAGGCAGGTTCTGTCCATTTGCTGGTTCTCTAGCTGTTCAATCCATCATAAAAGTACCTCACATTTGATTTCTTTTGAGTTTCATTCCAAAAACTTAAAACTAAATAAACCTGAAGTTAGTCCTCATTTTTCTGCCCCACCTCAAACTAAGGGTAAGCATGGAATGTGATTCCAGAAGGGAATGAGAAGACAGGCCAATTCCTGCTGACAGGTACACCTGTGTAGGCTTATTGATGTCAGGGAGATTTTTGCACAAGAGTAGATTTTGGTCCCTTCTGCTTTTTCACACCTGGTATAAGCAGAATCTCATTCACTTTCCTCCCCTAAACTCTGAGCACTTTAACAGGGACAACTAAGCAAGGTCTGCTTGATTTACACATGCAAACGAAACAGAAAGCTCTCCCTTCATTCTACACCAGCCTTAAACAAACACCAGACCTGATGTAAGGAGGGACTACAGAAGCCTCGGTTGGACTGTTCTTTGGAAGATCCTTAATGGTTCCTTTAAGATGCTGATTTTCAGTGAAGTCTTTTTGTTCAGGGGGGCAGAGAACACAACAGGGAATAGCTCTGTTTTGTCAACTCCTAGTCATTCGAAAGCTGGAAGGCTTTAGATTGTTTATTTAATGTTTATACAGTGATTTTGAAGAGCTAATATAGTACAGAAGTGCTAAATATTATGACTGGGCAACCATCTAAAGATCTGTGTCCCATCTAGCTGTTACCTTTTTCTTACCGAAAGCTTAAAACAAACAAATGCAAACCATAGGGAGCTGGTGCACAAAGAACACCTGCTTAAAAAACCTCATGTCAGAGCTGCTGATCACACATTCTAGAGTAAATACTTAATCCTGCAATGAGTCCAGGGGACCGGACCAGATGACCTCTCGAGGTCCCTTCCAGTTCTATGATTCTATTCAATGATTCTAATTGTGGCAGAGCTTGGTCTTAGAATGGCCTGAGGTGGTGAATCACTGGAGATTAACTACACAAACTGGGTATCATCCCACAAATAATATTTGGGTTCAATGTGAAACCAGTAATTCATTGTCCTCAGCCAGTACAACACTGGGAGGCAGCGTTCAGAGCAAGACAGCCTAAAATACAATGCCCCCCAATGTCATTTCCCCACTACTACTTCCTCTACTTCAGTGGATTTTACACCTGGGTGGTTTTCTTTTACATCATAAAAGCTGGCTGCCTCCCAGAGTGCAGTCAGCGCGAGACAGGGCGGGTGGTGTAAAGTCCATAGCGTGGGGGAAACACCGGCAGGGCTCGGCTTTGCACGGTGCCAGGGGAGAGCTGAGGGTAGAAGCACCAGGTGGAAAGAGGGGAGCAGGATGGGGGATGTTGCAGGTTCACCCTCAGACAGACGCACACCCCACGACCTAGGAGGAAGGAGGCCCAGGAGAAGGCCAGCGTAGCATCCCTCCTGCTACCTCTTACTCAGAAGTATCTGTTTGGAGAACTGAGTGTCATGAGAGTAGAATAAACGTGTTAATTTGACATCACTAGATAATATGTAAATGTGTGTGTGTCGTTTGACTTCATCATTTTTTTTGCAACATGTAATTCATACTTAGGCCCTTCCCTCCCATTAGCCTTAGGCCCCTCGTAACCTTCATCCGGCCCTGGCACCTCCCATTGTTCCCTACAATGCCAGGTAGTTTTGCCTGCTGGACCCAGATGCTGAAGAACTTTCCCCTCTCGCCCTAGAATAGCTGCCTTTTATTTCCTGAACCAAAGGACAGCAGTGCCGCTCTTGGGTTTTAAATCATTGGCTTTTACAAAATAGCTCAGCCCTTCCTCTGCGTTCAGAGGAGAGGTCCTGACCACAGCTGCTCCCAGGCCACTTTTTGGAGGAGTGAGAAGGCTAAGCCAGGTGTCCTGGCCTAATTCCTGTTCTGGAATCTCACCAAGAGGGGAGAAAAGAGATTGACAAGGCCACATGTAGCAAGAGAGAAAATGCCAAGGAGGTGCATTCTTAGGGTTTGGAAATCTACCTCCCCCAAGCCTAGAATGAAGACAGCATCTCTCTTAGTGGACGGACCAGCTGATTGCCTCCCAGCTTTGCATTTCATTAGAATTAGAGTTGCAGCCAATGGATCCTGAGCCAAATTTCCCAAAGCCAAAGTTTGAAGAAGAGACAATGATCTGCTCTGGTGTTGGAGAAGTAGCAGCCCGGTGTGATGTTGGGCTTTGAATTGGGAGTGGGTCTATTCTGGTCTGTTGGGTCAGACTGTTGTAGACCTGGGAGCTGACCCCTAAACTTAGATCTGGGCCCACGGCAAGTGATGAGAACACAAATAGATGCTACCTCTCAGCCCTGAATTTGCTCTCTCTCTTTCTCTGTAGATACCAGTGGGTGGCTGGAATCTCTGGTGCAGCAGGTGGTCAGTGTTTCTGGTTTGATAGGGAACATCAATGGGAACTTTTTCCCCTCTTCGGTTGATTTGAGGCCTGGGCTACCAAAGGGCTTGCATGTTCTCAGGCATTTGTATTAGCAGAGGATCTTCATGCCTACAAAACTCCCCAGTGATTGGTACAAGATGTCACACAATCAGGGGCTTGCTTCCTCTTGATGAGTCAACACTGTGCCCTTGTTGCCAAGGCCAACAGCATATTGGACTGCATTAGTAGGAGCATTGCCAGCAGATCCAGGGAAGTGTTTATTCCCCTCTATTCAGCTCCGGTGAGGCTACATCTGAAGCATTGGGTCCAGTTTTAGGGCCCCCACTACAGAAAGAATGTGGACAAATTGGAGAGTCCAGCGGAGGGCAATGAAAATGATCAGGGGGCTGGAGCACATGACTTACGAGGAGAGGCTGAGAGAACTGGTCTTATTTAGTCTGCAGAAGAGTAGAGTGAGGGGGGATTTGATAGCTGCTTTCAACTACCTGAAGGGGGGTTCCAAAGAGGATGGATCTAGACTGTTCTCAGTGGTGGCAGATGACAGAACAAGGAGTAATGGTCTCAAGTTGCAGTGGGGGAGGTCTAGGTTGGATATTAGGAAACACTATTTCACTAGGAGGGTGGTGAAGCACTGGAATGGGTTACCTAGGGAGATGGTGTAATCTACCCAGGGGGGAGGGATAGCTCAGTGGTTTGAGCATTGGCCTGCTAAACCCAGGCTTGTGAGTTCAATCCTTGAGGGGGCCACTTAGGGATCTGGGGCAAAAATTGGTCCTGCTAGTGAAGGCAAGGGGGCTGGACTCGATGACCCTTCGGGGTCCCTTCCAGCTCTATGAGATAGGTATATCTCCATATATTATTATTAATCTCCTTCCTTAGAGGTTTTTAAGTCTCAGCTTGACAAAGCCCTGGCTGGGATGATTTAGTTGGGGATTGGTCCTGCTTTGAGCAGGGGGCTGGACTAGATACCTCCTGAGGCCTCTTTCAACCCGAATCATAGAATCATTGAAGATTAGGGTTGGAAGAGACCTCAGGAGCAGACCACATCTAATTTTCTATGATAAGTAGCACACGCTGCCTGACTCAGTGCAGGAGCAGTCCTGAGGTAGACAGTGGGCCAAGGCCAGACACTAGGTGCTTTTGAATAGACCCGTAAATCTTATTTACTGGTTGTTTTTTATTATTTTCTCTGGAGTCTGGACCTTGATTAAAACTTGACCAAGAACTTGGGCCCCTGCCCTAGCGATGGCGGCTGCCCCCTGACCTGGCTGCAGGCGTCCCGCTCCCAAGCGGCGAAATACAAGAAACTACAAGGCTGAGCAGATTCCCTGCTCCTGTCCCGGAGCGGGGCCCAGTGAAATCAGCCTCTTCCTGGGGGCCGGGGACACTTCTTTGATCCTTCAGTCAGCACCAGGCCCTGCAGCCTCGCCTGGCTTTCCACCATGGGGACGCCGCACCTTGGAGGTAACAGCTGGAGGCTGCACCGGCCTTGTAGCAAACCCCGCCCACGTGCACTGGGTGTGTGTGTGTGTTACACCCCCAGTTCCCGGAGCAAACCCCCGGGCATCTCCCCCCCCCACCCGCCCCGCGGCCCCTCCCCGCCCACGTGACCGCGGCGCCTATCGGGTTACAGCGCGTTCGCCGCCCGCTCGCTCCGAGCCCCAGAGCCGAGCCCGGCGCAGCGCACGGAGCAGCGGGTCCATTTTGCATCGCCACACACCGGCTCCGGGCACCCCTGGGCTGGGGGCGGGGGCCGTGCATGGTCCGGCGGGGCAGAGCGCGGGTATCTCAGCAGCTCCCCGGCTCCCGGACCCCACCATGGCTGCGGAACGGGGGCTCGATCTGGGGCGCGGAGCCGCTGCCCGGCGGTGAAACTGCCCCTGGGCAGAGCAAAGCAGCCGGAGGGAAATTGACAAAAGGACGCGGCGTGAGATTGCTTCGCTCCGAGGCGCGGATCGCGGGGAAGCGGCGGCGGGTTGCGGGCTTGAATCCCAAACTGGATCCCAAGAAGAGGAGCTGGAGCTGAAACGCTCCTGAAATTTGCCCTGGTTTCTGGTTGTTTCCCGGCGGATCCCCCCGGTCTGGTCGCGCTGGGATTTGCTGATTATGGAGACCGTGGACAAGGAGTGCGGGGCCCTGGGGGGCCTTTTCCAAGCCATCGTCAATGACATGAAGGTAAGATCCCCACCCCCACCCCCAAATCTCCAGCGTGACAACTGCTGCCCCCGCTCCCCGGCAGAGAAGATGGAGGCGGGCGGGTCTGCGGTGCTGGAAACCCCAGTCAACAACACGATCCGCAGCCAGGCTGCGGTGAGCGCTGAGCAGCCCCTCGGCACCGTTGGGTTTTGCTCCGGAGTCTGGGCCGCGCACGGCCCTGGTGGGGCGGCCACCCCCGGCTCCCGGTGCCGCGCAGCTCCGAGGCGCCGGGTAACGGGCTGCCCCGGGTACTCACCTGAGCACTGGCTTTGTGACGTGGAAACGGGGGGACATTTGACACCGGGGTTCAGAGCTGGCTGGGGAGGGGAGGGAGAAGGAATGGGCTGAATTGTCTCAAGGCGCAACATTGCTGGGTGTCCTTGGTCCTGCCTCAGCCGGGGGATTCTCCAGCTCCTTCCAGCCCGACCTCTCTCTGGTTTCCCTGCCAAGGGGCTGCTGCTTGTGGCTCTCGGATCATCCCCTTGGGGGGTTTGCAGGAGCCCGGAGCCCAGCCAGTGCTGTCAGTGCCAAGGCCGGGGGAAATCAGTCTAGAAAGCCTGGTGGAGAAGGGGATTGACTCTGCCCTGGGGGTGCAGGCCGCAGGATGCTGAAGGGATTGCCCCGGGGCAGTGGGGAGTAGGGCAGATCACAGGGGCTCTGGCCCCTGGCTGGGAGAGCCCCACTCCGGCCTGCAATGCTGGGGGCCGCCGGTCCCTGCGCCCAGATCAGGGTGGCCTGGCCGGGAGTGGTGGCGAGGGGACGTTAACCAATTGGTGGTTAATTCCCACACTGAGAACAGGGGGCTTTGAGAAGCCAGACAGTCACGTCTGCCTATAAAATTCTCAAGCACTGAGGGACTGGCTGGGTCTCAACCATTCCCATGCCCAGCTGCTGCCCCCCAGGGCCGGCTGGCCTGGGATCTGGCTGCTTTCAAACCTAGGAAGGTCAGAATGGCCAGCCTGGCTCAGCGCTGTCTGGCTAGTGCAGTCTCCTGCCTCAGTGGCCCCAACTAGCTGATTGAGGAAAGGGCACAGCACTGCATTGGTCTCCGTCCCTTTCCCCGGCTCGCCTTGCTATGGGGCTCCTGTGGGCAGTGGGGTAGATGGGCTGAGCAAGTGGCTTGTGTATTTTCCCACTGCATTTGTGGGACAGAGGTTCTGCAGGCATGGACCGTGTACTTCTCTCCCCCCCCCCCCCTCCAGCACTGTCTGTCCCACTAGCCTGGCGAGCAGGACGACTGGCCGGCGGCCACCTCGGCCCCATGTGCCTGTCTGTCTGTCTGTCCCCTGCTGTGCGGCGTTCCGGGCTGCCTGGACAGATGCAGCCGTTGGTTCAGGGGCACCTTGTTACCAAGCGCTGCTGGAGCTGGAGAGACCTGCCAAGTCCTCCTTGGTGTCTCCCCAGGGCTGCCTGGAGCTGCTGGAGGGATTCTGGGGTCTTCAGAGAGAGAGAGGGAGGTGCCAGCTGGGAAGCTAGAGCCAAACCTCCACAGCTGCTGGAGCCTGCTGGTTCCTGTGCACCCTCCCTGCCAGCTTTCGAGATGCACCCTGGCCTTGAGAGTCCATCTCTTTCCCCTGGCAGCCCCTAGCCCTGGGTGTATTTTCTCTGCCTCCAGGCCCCCCTGCCCACCGCCTGGCAGGGCTCAGGAATTGGCTGCACCCCTCGGTCAGCTCACTGTGGAAGAGCTCCGGGTTTAGACCCATAAGGCCGGTCTCTTCTGTACCTACCTAGTAGGCTAAGATCTGCGTTAGGCCAGCCACAGTCTGCTTCTCCCTCCCACTCCACTGTGCCCTTCCCCATGCTGGCCATGGGGCTGGGCATTGGAGCAGCCCATGCTCCACAGGAAGCTCGAGCTCAGCTGGGGAGTGGGTGCGAGGGGCACCAGGCTTGTCCCAATGCGGCAAGTGCAGCTTTGCCCTGAAGCCAGGCCGTGGAGCACTGGCTGGCTCGGCACACGGCCCCGTGCAGTGGGGATCGCTCTGCTGCGGGCCAGTGTGTGACTCCAGCCAGCTGCACAGGAGCTGACCTGGGGTTGAGGGGGGCGGTGAGCTGGGTTCCAGGCCGGACTGCAGGAGCACCAGAGCTGTCTGTGCTGCTCGGTTATACCTGGGTACCTGTCTGCACAGCCTAACCGGCCTGCAGGTGCTACTGGGTGAGCAGGAAAACTCCCAGGGTGANGGGGGGGCGGTGAGCTGGGTTCCAGGCCAGACTGCAGGAGCACCAGAGCTGTCTGTGCTGCTCGGTTATACCTGGGTACCCGTCTGCACAGCCTAACCGGCCTGCAGGTGCTACTGGGTGAGCAGGAAAACTCCCAGGGTGAGCTGGCAGGGCTGGCACTGGGAGAACCAGCTTCTTCGGGATCATCTGAGCTGCAGGCAGCGAGAGGCAATGAACCTGGGAGCCGACTAGCCAGCCAGGCCAGTCCCCGAAGCCGGGGCAGGCCAGCATGGTACCTGCACCCAGGAGCTATATGCTCTGGGGGAGCCGAGGGAAGTTTTTCCAAAGCTAGATGGAGCCTACGAGTGCAGGGAAGTGAGGTGGGACCCCTGGAACCAGCCACGCCAGCTCTCCTCCATCGCCAGGGCCCCTGGGTATTTCTAGTTAGAATGGCTCATGTGCAGCCTGTGAGGGGAGATGCCCCTGGAGCTCTCTTCCAGGCTAGTGGCAGAAAGGTGGCTCGTGGTGAATAGCTGGAAGGAGCCAAGTTCCCAAGGGGATCTGAGGCAATGGAGCAGGGAATGCGTCATTCCTGCCCGTCTCTCTCTCCCGCCTGTCCTGGGCTCCGAGAAAGGCAGCTCGCCTGCTTTGGAGACGCCGTGCTGAAGCTGGCGCCCCTCCATTACGCTCTGTGGCCTGCTTGCAGCGTGGCAGAATCTGGCCCCTCGAGAGCCAGTGTCTTCTGTGGGGAAATGACCCGACTTCCCAGTGAACTGTTGGGGCCTGCCTGAGCCAGGGAGAGCCCGGCAGGAGAGCCCTGGCTGTGCTGGGCCTCTGGGCGGGCAGAGGGGGGCCAGGGAGAGAGGCCCAGGGGAGGTCTGAAGCAGGGCAAGGCCTGGGGAGAGCACTGTGGGGACTCCAGCTCCCTGCAGCCCAGCCGCTGGGCTCTGCTGGGCCTCACAGTGTCACAGCCCAGGAGTCGCGACTGCTCCTCCAGCGCTGGCCTGGCCTCCTCACCCCGTCCCGCCACCTGAGAGCATGGCCCAGCCTGCCCAGGTCCCCACCCTGCCCACGTCTGGGAGAAGCAGCCACCCCTTCGCCTGGGCACCCGGGGGCGGGATGGTGCCAGCCAAAGAGCAGGGATCACATGGGGCTGCTGCTGGCTGCCTGCATAGCCCAGGGCCAGGCGGAGGAAAGGTCCTGGGGGGAGAGGTAGAGAGAGGGGGATCTCTGTGTGTGTGTGTGTGTGTGTGTGTGGGTGTGGGTGTGGGTGTGGGCCGGGGTGTGTCAGAGGGGATGGAGGGAGGAAGAGACCACAAGGCTCTGCATTTTCCTATGCCCTCTGGCACCCCGGCACAGCACTGCAGCTGCCCCCCCTCTCCTCCGGGCACCCATGGGTGGTCACTCACAGCTCAGCAGGAGCACCTGCCATGGGGAGGAATTTGGCTGCTCTTCTGGCTCTCTCTGTCCGGGATCCACGTGGCCCTGCCTTGCACCACGGCCTCACTTTGTATGCTCAATGTTCCCTGGAACAGCAGCTGCCTCCAGTGGGCCCTGCCCCCCATCCTGCTCCCTCTCTGGGCACTGACCCAGTGCCAGTGGTGGGGGCACACGGGGGCCGCTCCCTGTGGGGAGGCATGCCAAGTAGTTTGGCTGCAGGGCTCAGGGGTGGCCAGGGTCCAGCTGTGGTGAATCCCCTCTCTGGGGGTAATGCTCCCGACTCGAGGGCTGCTGCCCCCTGCTTATTTGGGGTGGCACGGGGGGTGTACCTGCCAGGGTGGGGCTGGCACGCTCTGAGGCTTGAAATAACAGTTCCCAGGCAGGGCTTTTTGTGGCACGTGGTGGGCTTGGCACAGAGCTCGAACAGAAACTCTGCCTCTGCTGTGGGCTGGCCCAGCCCTGGACATCAGTTGCTGGGGGGCACTCCTAGGTGTGGACTAACTGGAAGGAGCTCGGAGCACCCCAGAGCTGGGGGAGGTGATTAGAAGAACTACCCAAGTGTATCTGGACTAAAGGTGCATCCGTGCGGCTACCTGGCTGCTGTTCTCCCCAAGGAGCAAGAGGACTTGACTGGGCTGGACCAAGGGACGTCACTCAGGACCCTGGGAGGAGACAGAGCACAGGGAAACCAGCTGAAGGTCTGGAAATAACGTTTGAAGAGCTTTGCCCAACAAAGCCCCTACTGTCTAGCGGAGCATGCGACTGTCTGTCGGGAGTGGTGGAAGACTCATTGCCTGAGTCACTTCAAGCCAGACTGGGCAGAGCGCTGGATGTAGGGACAGCGCTGCATTGGCTCGAAGGGAGCAGACGCCCTGATTTAATGGCTGTTTTCCAGCTCTGATTCCTGTNTGGTGGGGGCACACGGGGGCCGCTCCCTGTGGGGAGGCATGCCAAGTAGTTTGGCTGCAGGGCTCAGGGGTGGCCAGGGTCCAGCTGTGGTGAATCCCCTCTCTGGGGGTAATGCTCCCGACTCGAGGGCTGCTGCCCCCTGCTTATTTGGGGTGGCACGGGGGGTGTACCTGCCAGGGTGGGGCTGGCACGCTCTGAGGCTTGAAATAACAGTTCCCAGGCAGGGCTTTTTGTGGCACGTGGTGGGCTTGGCACAGAGCTCGAACAGAAACTCTGCCTCTGCTGTGGGCTGGCCCAGCCCTGGACATCAGTTGCTGGGGGGCACTCCTAGGTGTGGACTAACTGGAAGGAGCTCGGAGCACCCCAGAGCTGGGGGAGGTGATTAGAAGAACTACCCAAGTGTATCTGGACTAAAGGTGCATCCGTGCGGCTACCTGGCTGCTGTTCTCCCCAAGGAGCAAGAGGACTTGACTGGGCTGGACCAAGGGACGTCACTCAGGACCCTGGGAGGAGACAGAGCACAGGGAAACCAGCTGAAGGTCTGGAAATAACGTTTGAAGAGCTTTGCCCAACAAAGCCCCTACTGTCTAGCGGAGCATGCGACTGTCTGTCGGGAGTGGTGGAAGACTCATTGCCTGAGTCACTTCAAGCCAGACTGGGCAGAGCGCTGGATGTAGGGACAGCGCTGCATTGGCTCGAAGGGAGCAGACGCCCTGATTTAATGGCTGTTTTCCAGCTCTGATTCCTGTGGTTCTGCAAGTCAGCTGCTCTTTGGAGTCTTTGGCTGACAAAGGCTGTGACTGGCCAGTTGCTTTAGTGAGGCGGGTTCTTATGGCTTGTGAACAGACATGTACACACCGTGTCAGACTTTTCCCCACACCTGGGAGGCAAACCGAATGCAAAGACTGCCCAGTGGGTACTCGGGTGCTTTGTGTGTGCAATAGCACAAGCACATACACACCCCTCAGGTCCAGTATGGATGCTCTGTACGTACATACCCCATAGAGACCACACTCAGCGGTGGTATCTGCTCCACCCAGAGAAAGCCAGACTGATCTCACGACCCGACTTGGCGTCTCTGGCTTAGCACATGTGTGAAGTGCCTTCCCCTGACCCTTTCGCGTGAGTGGCATGAGGGGCTGTGGAGATGCTATTGGAGGATAAAGGCTGCGTTACCCCATGCCGGCTGGCTACCGCTACTGCTATTTATACCTTGCCGGGGGGTCAGTCGGCTTTCCGGCTGCATGTACACACCACTAAATACCCTCTGGCCCCCCGGAGGGATATATTTAGCTATGGGACACGCAGGCTGCATGTGAGATGATGGAAAATCCCCTCCCTGTCTGTGTATCCCAAAGCCAATGCAGCTCTGCTACCGTTCCTCGGCCCCACCGCTCCTGCAGGTGAGTTCCCAGCCAGCCTGCTGCTTTGCAGCAACCACACACACTAGCGCAGACCGTGAGAGTTGGGACGTCCTCTGGGCCTTCCCACTCTAACCCCCGGAGGGAAGCACATAGGTTTCATACACAGCTAAGAGAGGCCCAAGCTCCTGTTAGTGTTGCTATTATAATAGCCACTAAAGGCTCCAGCTGAGATCCGGGCCGTGTTGTGCAAACGCACTGTAGGCTCTTTGGGGCAGGGTCTGTCTCGTATTCGCTAAATAGACAGTCAAAGGCCAGGGAGGGAAACTGAGGTACCGAGCGGTTAATAGAACCCAAGTCTTCACAGGCCACTCCAATACTCTCTCCACTGGATCACACCGATCAACCCTATGTCAACATCTCCGGTAGGTCTATTATGCAAAATGGATGCCACGTCCCTGGCTTTTGCATGGAGGCTGCTGGTATTGTTGCTCCATGCGGGGGAAGAGTTTTATACACCCTGCCCCCTTCTGAGCACCACCCCTCCCCCCAAGTGAAGTGTTCTGCTGCCGTCCTCATGACAGGAGAGCAGGTCTGAAGCCAGAGAGCTGTACCAAGCGAGTGAGAAGTGCAAGGCGCTTCCTGTTTACAAGATAACTGGACTGGGGCTACATGGACGCCTGTAAACAGGACGTGCCCAGGGGACACTGCTCATGTTGTTGCTATCTCAAAAGGTCTCCGGGATTACATTTTTCTGGAGACCCAACATTTCAAATGAGATGTTCTCTCTGCTGTCAGCTGGATGGGATGAGGCATTACGGTGGCCATGTTTGTTGTGGGCATATGAGTGAAGGCAAGAGCGCCAGGACTTGCATACTGCACAGATCCTGCAATTAGTGCACTTAATAGCAAGCGCACTGGGATTTGCATATTGTACAATTGCTAACTGCATTCCAATTAACAACCATCTGAGATGCAAATCTCAGCACTCTGATTAGCTAGCTGCACACTGCCAACAATCACAGCGCAAGAGTTTGCATCTCATACAGTCACCAAGAATTGATTCAAGCTGCGACAGCTGGGTGAAAGTCAGTGAATGTCCAACTTCCCCCGCTCTGATTCGCCGAGCCAGGCCATTTCTGCCTAGTATGTGGCTATTGACTTCTGTGGAGTTGAACATTAAGGTTCATTGGCCCTGGGAGGCAAATATTGACCCATGCAAAACTGAGGTCAGTGACTGCTTCCACGGAAACTCGATGTTCATCAAAACCCGAAGCCAGCGTCTGCATTTGTGTGGTTACAGACATTCGGAATGGTGTCAGCTGAAAGTCGCTCCATTATGGCCATGACTTTCTCAGGAGGAAGAATCTTTGTTTTAAATTAATATTCTGAGCAGGCGATGAAGCCAGTGAGGCTGCAAAACACTATTATTCACCTCTGATGGGCCAATCAGGAAGCTGAGATTTGCATGTGTGACCAGTGGTGAATGCTCGTCATGATTGCTCTCAGCTGCTGCCATTCAGGATGAAGTCATCTCCGTGCACGGTTGGATTGGATCCCGTTGTTTGAGGGCCCGGAGTGGTTACACGCCTGCTTTCAGCCAGCCAGGAGCCAGGCTAATGTGAAGCAATGTGTGAGACTCTGCTCCGATTGCTGCACTTGCCAGGGGGTCCACGGGCCCCCGCGAGCCACAGCCCTTATCCTCTGCACAGTTCCCGTATCTTCCTCATGTGCTCTTAGCTTTGGAGGGCGAGGAAGGGTCCCGCAGAACAGCCTCAAGTTTGAGCCCAAGCCTCCCACAAATCTGTTGGACTCAGGTCAGCCCGCACCCAGGTCCTAGAACCCGTCCAAGGGTGGATCAGATTCCCCTGTGACTTGGGGCCAAGCCGTGTCTGGGCGCAGTTCAAGCCGCAGACCCCAGTCAGGTCTGCATAGTGTAGTACGGACGTGTTCGCAGGCCTGGGAGATCCAGGTCCAGTAACTGTAAACCCCTGTTTGCAATGCAGTGTGGATGGGAAACACTGACTCTGCAAGAGCGGGTCCCACAGACGGGGTTTGCAGTGCAGCGTAGACACCCTCCAGGGATAGGCCTGTGGTGTGCCTAGTGCTGGAAGGGTATCGCTGCCCGAGGCGCGTGACTCCTAGTCAAGGCAGAGTCTGAAGACCACTAAGCTAAGGGGGCCTGCGCAGTGCTGGCACCAAGCCAGCGAGTGGGAGTGGAGATGGAGCCCCGTGAGAGAGAGAGAGCCGGAGGTCAAGGGCATGGCCAGGAGGGAACCCCAGGCTGTGGCCACTGCCCTGGCTCCAGCTTCACCCACCCTGGTCCGGAGAGAGTCACTTCAGTGTCTG
Source organism: Platysternon megacephalum (assembly GCA_003942145.1). NCBI lineage: Eukaryota > Metazoa > Chordata > Testudines > Platysternidae > Platysternon > Platysternon megacephalum. Next base: position 12,311,517 of record QXTE01000038.1, on the reverse strand, counting down.
TGGCCGTGTCCAGCTCTGGTCCCTCTCCCATCCCCCGCCTCTCTTTGTGGCTGGGAGCCCCACGTGACCCAGCTTGCTCTACGTCTCTGGACCGGTCACCTTCCCTCCAGGTTGCTCTGTTTTCTATGGGAACAACCCTCTCCCCTCGGCTCACTCCTTCAGCCCACGTGTCTACTTTCCTGCCTGCTACCAGGCACCGAGCAGCCTTGCAAGTTCCAAGCCGTCCTGCTCCAGCTCTCTTCCTGCTCTCTCTTGCCACCCTACTTTCCTCCCCAGGCTTCACCTCGCTTGCGTTTTCCCCACATGTAATTGCATCGTTCAGGACTTACCCAGGTTTCTCCAGGCCCCTCTGTCTCCATTCTTCCTTCTTGCTAATAACACGTGACCCTTCCCGTGCCAGCCCCTCCATTCCCACTGATGTGGATATTCTTGACAAATGCCGTTACTGCTTCGCCCTGGCAGGGCCCATCTCCGGTGCCCCCGCTCTCTGACCTGGGCCTCCTGTACTTTGCTCTCAATGATTGTTTGTCTGACACTAGCTCCTAGAGTCTCCAGCCCGAATCAGGACCCCTCTGTGCAAGGGGCTGTACAAACACATAGTGAGAGAGAGGCCCTGCCTCAAAGAGCGTAGGCCTAACTGGTATCTAGGCACTGAACGCCCATCATGCCCAGTGGTTGATTTCAATGGGAGTTAGATGCCTAACTAGATCTGAGGAGCTGGGCCGTGCAGTCTAACTTGGTGAGAGAGACGTGGGGCAGGAGGGGAAGCAGAGATGCAAGGGACTTGCCCATGGTCACAAGCCAACCCAGGAACAGTGCACGTCTCTCCTGACTCCCAATCCAGTGCCAGGCCCACCAGCCCACACTGCCTCCATAGACCTTGTGCCAGCTACCAGTCTCACAGCGTTTTATGTTGGTTGGTAAATGGTATTATCCCTCTACTGTAGATGGGGAAACTGAGTTATGGCACAGAGTGGTGCCATGAGTTGCCCACAGTAAGTCAGTGGCAGCGCTGCGAATTAACCCAGGCGCCCTGACTCCGCTCCCTAGTCCCCGATTCCCTGGGCCGTGCTGGCGGGGAAGTAGTGGGTGAGGCTCATGAGGTCTGTGAAAGAACCCCCCAAACTAGGCTGCTTCTCTGAATGTCTTCACGCTCCCCAGGGCTAGCACTCAGGTCCCTGCTGCGTCTAGCCAGGTCAGCCATGCCCCAGGAACAGCCTGCCTGGCGGTGGGGTGGGCGTGGGGAATGGGAAAGACTTATCAAAGGGGTTAAGGGATTAAAAGAAGGCAATGTGCCCAGCTCGGCTGAGCATGAGTTAAGGGGGCGGACCTGCTCACCTGGCAGCCCCACGGGGGGAGACGGGGATGTGCTGGGAGCCCCATTGTTTGGGAGGTGCAGCCCTGCCCTGGCCAAGGCTTTGTACAGCCCCACAGCCTCCTATTCCTCAAGCCCTCTCTGAAATGCCCCACACGATGTTACTCCCACCACTTCCCTTTGGAGACCTGGCTGAGTGGGCTGGATCCCCTGGTGGGGCCTTTCGGGCCAGATCCACACAGAGACTGGCATAGCTGTACCTCTGCAATTGTCCTTGGCTTAATCTTCTCCCACTGCTCCTCCCTTCAGTCCCTCGCCCTTATACAAGCAGCAGGTCAAGCCGGGAATCACCGGGGGGCGAGGGGGGGGAATGGAAAGGTGAGGAAATAAGCCAGTTGCAGAGAGGTTCGCTCCAAGCTTTGGGAGAGGGCCCAGCGGGAGCTCGGCTGCCCGTTGGAGCTTTGTGCTGGTTAAAGATGTAAATGTTGTATTTGAAACGTTCTGGTTTAGGGCCAGAGGAGGCAAAGCCCAGCCACACAGCGTGGGATTATGGCCAGTCGGCAAGTAAACCCTTGAGCGACCAAGTGGCCATTCCCTCCTCAGCCCCACAGAGGGCGCTGGAATGGCCCCAAGCCCGACTGCTGTAGTAAGCCAAAGTCTTGCTTAATTTCATGCATGTTTATTGACACCGCCCCTGCCCCCTCTGGCCCCTCCCTGTGGCGCACGCCCCCCTCCCAGGATTCCTCTCACGCCGGGCGCTGTGAAATTCGTCCTCTAGTGCTTGTCTGTCCGGCAGCCTCTTGCACCCATGGAGCCTCAAGTGCTGGGCTGTTCGGCTTTGGTCCATGGGCTGCTGAGCATTCACGTGGGGCCTTGCCCTGGCCCGGCATTGCTGACAGGCCATTGCCCGCGACGGTGGCTCTAAGCTGCCTTTATGTCTCCTCCAATCCTGGGTCTGGCTGTGGGGCCAAACCGTGCCACCCCCTCGCCCCACTCCAGGCAAGTCAGAGCCGCCGGTGGGCTGCTCTAACTTCCGCTGGTGAGGTGCACCGGAGTGCTGTGCATGCTGGCCCTGCCGCCAACATGCCTCCTTTACGGGGTGGGGTTTGCTCAGGAGGGGCTATGCCAGCCATGAGTCTCCGAATACCAGGGAATCCTCACCTGCACTGTAGGGCAGCGTTAAGGTCACTTTGCACCACCCCACAAGTGTGGCAGGGTCTGGCCCATAGTGGTTGGAGTTCCCTCTAGTGGAAGATTGAATTATGATATTTCTTAGTGGAGAAAGTAGCTTTGGGGGCTAGCAGGAAGGGGAATGGGAAAACACAGCAGAGTGGATTGTTTGTAGCAAACCTTAGTAACAAGAAGATCCCAAATCCCCTGTACATACAATGTCCCACGCTCCTGGCTTGTATTCAGGAGCAATGTCTTTTGCAGGCTCTCTGGCATGCATCGTCAGAGTCCGCATCTTTCGCATCTTTGCTGCAGCCCCAGCAAGGCCGGGCGAGGGGGCGGCTTTGCTGTACGTTCTCCCGGTTTGGGGGGGTTGTGCTCTGTAGGGTGAACGCTGGCACGTAGTTTGGGCTCAGCGTCTGACCTGCCTCGAAGCTGTTAGGAATCCGGGGCAGAGCGATCGTCCTCCTGATTCTAAAAAAGCCCCAGAACCTCAGAAAACTTGCTGGGAAATCCCAAGCCTCTGAAGTGAAGTTTTCTGCCCAGAGCAGTGCTGGTGATGGTGACGCACACAGGAGGCTGCGAAGGAACAGATCCGTGTTCTCCTCAGAGGCACGGGGAGAATATCCAACCTGGCCAAAAGGCAGGGCACAAACCTGGCTTTGTGCTCAGGCTGTTCGCAGGCAGGGCGTTGTGAACCGTGGAGAGTCCTGGGGCTGGGTGACTCTAGGGACGGGCGAAGCCTGAACCGCCAGATCAAGGACAGCAGTGACCGACCTGGGCTGTGCTGGGCCCTTGGCTGGCGTGAGGCAGGGAAGCTTCGGTAACCTTCCTATACAGCAGCTGAGGATCTGGCCTCGTCTCGGTTGTCGGCTCCTTGGGAGCTTGGGGGGGGCTTGCTGAGTCTCAGCCCGGCTCGTAGCAGGGTCCCCATCGCCTGTCCTGGTTAGCAGCCTTGTTGGAGGGTTTGTCAGAGGGGCTGAGGGGACCTGAGGCTGAATCCCCTCTGACCTGTCCTGGTTAACCCTTGCCATGCTGTTCCCAGCCTTGGCGGGATGTTTCTGAAGCGGGCTGTGTGCACTCAGCGCTCATGGGAGGCGCCGGTCGCAGCTCGGTCTCTCCCGGTGTAGCACGGGCAGGGCTGCAGCTTGCGTCCGACTCGCGCCCCTCGCAGCCCGTCCCCACCCCTGCAGCTTGGCTGGCTCCTCGCGCACCCCGCTGGGACGTGGGCAGGGTCTGCGGTGTGGCCTGCGTGTCTCCTCTGTGCTGACCTTGCCAGAGCTGAGCAGGCGGGCAGGGACAGGTGAGGGGGCTGCCCCCGCCCCGCACAGACCCCAGCTCCGCAGAGAGGCCACTAGGACCCCCAGCACTTCCTGGACAGCAGCCACCCATTTGCCTTGCTGCACCAGCACCCACCCACCCCAGGTAGCACCCAACCATAGCAACACCCATCTTCCCGACAGCCCCCTCTGCCCAAGCACCCCAGCAGCTTCCCCAACAGCCCCTAGCCATAGCAGCACCCCCAGCTACCTCCGCATCCTTCAGACACCCTCGCAATGCACCCCCCAACCCAAGCACCCTCGGCACTGCTCCACCCCTCAGCTTGCCCAGCACCCAGCCACCTTAGATACGCTCCAGGCCCCACCCAGCTGCTGCTGCCAAGATTTGGGGAGCTCCGTGTCCCACCACTGCTCGGGACAGGGTGCAGTGCCCCGTATGGTTACATGCAAATTATCTGCAAGTCTGCAAACTAGCTCATTACTGAGTGAGCACAAAATGCCCGGCGTGGAGCTGTGCACAGGCAATGGACGGGCGAGCTTTCCCCAGCGAGCGCCTCACCCTGGCACCGAGGGAACCCCCGCGAGGAGGGTTGCAGAACTTCAGTCTTCATGGCCCATGCGGTGCCTGCAAAGAGATGGGGACTTGTCCAGCTAGAAACCAGACCAGCCTCCACTCTGCAAGTCACTGATCGGCCGTTGGGGGGCAGCTGCCCTCAGTCCCTCGCGTGCTGACCCACGCTTTGGGTCCCAGAACACACAGGCCAGGCAGGTCCCCAGGGCCCCACCCTCGACCAGCCCCAGGCAAGGGATTAGCTGCACAGCTAATTTTCACATTTACGGGATTAGCAGAGAAGGGGAAAGCAAACTGAGCGGGACCTGCGTCGGGGGCCCGATCCTCCACGCTCCTGAGCGTGCTCAGCGCCCGGGATGGCGCCTGGCAGGGTGGGGTTCGTTGGCAGTCAGAGCAGGCTAACGATTCTCAGCCAACCAGGCCCACGGCCTCTAATCCCTGGGCAGAGGGCAGAGTCCAACCCCCATTCCTGGCCTTTACTCACAGGCCCATTTCCCACCCTGCTGGGGGCTCTGACCTCCAGTCCTGCCCCTCCTCTGACCCCGCATGGGCCGGGTCTCCCCGCTGGCCTTTCCCGGGGCTATGGCAGCTGCTGTGGCCTGTCCGGGCTCCGCATGACTCTCCACTCCCCAGGGGAGATGTTCACACGTTCCATCGAGCTGGCTCTGGATGCAAGTCCCGCCAGGGGGCTGCGGATGAAAGAGTCCCTGTTTGCCCCTGGCAGCGAGGAAGGGACTGTGCAGAGAGATGTCTCTGTGCCCTGCACAACCGCCTCATTCAGGGGTAGGCAGCTCAGTGCCCGCGGGCCCGGCGCAGGCTGGCTGAATGAGCCTTTGGAAAACCACAGCCGCTTGGAGCTGGGAAGGAGTGAGAACAAACCCCACTCCAGTGTATTGCTGGTCGGGGGGAGGGTGCCCCGAAGCCTGGGAATGCGCAAAGAAAAGGGAGGAGCCGCAGCCCTGCTCTGCCCTCCCCCCGTCTGCTGAGAGGAGGGTTACGAGCTAGCCAGGGAGGTCTCTTGGCATGGGGGCCAAGCTGTTAGACAGCACCCTCCCTTCCAGGTGCATCCTCCTGTGTGAGCCCTCCCCGGTGCCCTGCGATCTCTACCGCCGCGCCTGGCTGGGGGGGTGAGCAGCCCGCCAACCCATTGTCCAGCTGGATTGGACTGGATTTTTTTTCTTGTAGTTTTTTCCTTGTTTTGTTTTTTAAACAAGTCCTTTGGCACCTAGTGGTGGGAGCTGCCGTGCGAGTGGCAGCATAGATCAGACTCTGCACTGCGACTCAGGACACCTGGGTTCTTTTTCCAGCTCTCCCACTGGCTTCCTGTGCAACCTGGAGCAAATCACGTCCCCGCTCCCTGCCTCTATTTCCCCCTGGGTAAAACAGGACTGTGACTCTGCGAGAGACTCTGAGTTGCAGAGACAAAGAGATCTAGTAGCCCTGTAATTAACAGCTGTTGTCAGACTCCGGCCTAGTTTCCCGAGCCCTTCGAACCGATAGAATCGCTTCCACACGTCTTAGCGCTTGAGGGGTTTGAATGTACTATTAGATGTTTTTTACAAAATCCAGCGTTTCGGCAGAGCCCGGGTTCCTGGCTGGCACAAGCTCCCTTTTTCCGAATATTGCACAGACGACCGCCAGACTTCAGAGCTGGCCTCTGGTGCCTTCGCGGTCTGGCATGTGGCAGAGCTGCCCATGAGTCCATTTTCCAAGGAGAGCCGGCTTTGCTGAAGAGTACGTTCCCTGGCGCCGCTGCATTGCCAACCTTGTGGCTGTCACTAGGAGAGAGAGTTGTTTATTTTTTGCTTTTACCTTAATTAGATTGATTTAAAAAAACCTAATAATCAGTGAATTGGTGGAATATTCCATGAGGCGCATAAAGAGCCGCTGACTCTCCATGGAAAGGCTTGGAAAATATTTCCATTGGCGGTGCTGCGGGCGAGAGAGAAATTCTCTATATTCTTGCTTATTTTCCTTCTCTTGATTTTTTTTTTTTAAATTAGACTGAGCCAAATCCTGTATTCAAGAAAATAATCCTATTGACGTCCCTTCAGCTGCTCTGGAAGTACCCAGATACCCAGCTGGATAGATTGGCTAGCTTGGTCTGGGCGTGGAAGACAAGCTGGACTTTGCTCCCGATATGGAAGGGCCCTGGGAGGATAATGCACTGGTGTTGTGCTTGCTGTAGTGACTGTTTGTTTGGGCCCCCAGGCGAGATAAAGGATTCACTACCGCTGCCTCCGGGGGGAGTTCTCCTTTAGCTCATGTGGGGAAGCGGAGGAGCTAGGACCCGGATCCGCAGAGGTATTGCGGCCCCGAACTCCCATTGAAATCCGGGGCAGTTCGGCACCTAAGAATATGTCCACGCTGCATGCTCAGCTTGGGCCCTGACTCAGCTTTGAGCCCAGGCCTCCCTTCTGTCCACACACACTCAGTCTGACTCGGATCAGCAATTATTCAGGACTCGGGTCCTAGGAGCCTGTCTGGGGTGGGTCCTGCTGTGAGCTGGGTCCAGCTTTCCGAGCCCTGTCATTCTGCAGTGTGGACACAGCTCAGGCGGCAGCCCCAAGTCAGGTCTGCGCAGTGCAGTGTGGATATGTCAGCACGGCGATGAGTTCCCAGCCTAGCAGTTGTAAACCCAGTGCAGGCTGAAATGCCCTTGAGAATCGGGGCCTAAGGCTCCAGTGTGAGCTGTTACCGAGATTGGACGCTCTTTAGGGCAAGGACGGTCTTTGTTCTGTGTCTGTACAGCCCCTGGCGCCGTGGGGCCCTGGGTACTTACTGCAATACTGGACTGCAAATAATAGTGGTGGTTCTGCCCAGTGCTGCCAGCTCTTGCCTGATGGTTGCTGTGCTCTTAAATCCCCAGCTCCTGGGTTCATGAGAACCACAGCTTTCATTTTGTAGCCCTGCTGGCTGCCGGGGCAGGCTGGGAAATGTGCCCCAAGGGTAACCTAGGCTCAGCCCGGGAAGGCAAACACAAAGAACCGACATTTATTATTGTTTAAAATGCATTTAAAACAAACTGCCCGTGCTTTTCAGCTGATCTCATGGTTTTCGGGGGGCCTGACTCATGATACTTGAACGCCTGGGGTTGGCTGTGAGTGTGTGTGTGTGATTCATCTAATAATTGTCTGTTGCCTGCAGCCCATGGAGTTGTTACAAAGCAGCTTTGGTCTCATGTGCTCGCTGTATGTGTGCAGCCAACCTGCCGTCCCAGCGCTCAGCACTCGATTCGCAGTGGCTGGTCAGCGTCCCGCTGCCCCTGTGTTTGACCCGTGCTCGGGGCGCTGCTCCTTGGCAGGGATCAAACCAGCGTCCGCACTTTGGGGCAGGGGCAGTCTGTTCACACAGTGGAACCCCACCAAGGCTTTGAGGCCCCCCGCAGGGGAATTATAACAGGCAGTTGGTGGCCTGCCCCTCGTGGTGTTAGGTGAGCTGCAGGAGCGGCACTCCCAGCGGAGCAGATTGCTAGTTGTGATCAGGGGAAGCAGGTTCTAGCCCTGTGCGGGGTGAACACGTCCTGGGGTGGCTTCCCCTTGTCAGCTATCGTTAAGTGGGTGAGAGCCAGTCCAGCTGTATTAGCGATGGGCTCAAACCAACGCCCTGGGTCCAAGCTTCCCCCGGCTTTGGGGCAGTCCAGATCTGGAGCCAAACCAGTGTGATGGGCTCCAGTCACAGCCCCACAGAATGTAGTTCTCTGAGTTAATTAGGCCTAATTAATTAATTTTTACATGAGCCCTGAGTTTAGCTAAGTCACTGGCTTCTCCAGACCTGGTTTCCACTGCGTGATCATCTCCACTGCCTGTCTGTACAGTGGATCCCGTGCAATGTGCTGCCATGTGCTATGAACCGCTTTGAAACCGCTCTGTCCTTCTCCATAACATCCGGGGGTTTGGTTGAGCCTCTGACCTCCTGTGATTATGAAGAAAATGAAATTGCTCGTCTCTGCTCAAGTGTCTGCCGTATGGTAGAGATGAGTGGTTAGCGGCGAAGCTGCCATCTTCCCAGTGGGAGGTTGGAGTGCAGCCAGGGCCTTTCTGAGCTGCTCCGGGAGTTTGTCTTGCGCTGCAGCACTGCTCAAGGCCACATCTCTTTGTGTTGAAAACGCACAAGTGTTAAATAAATGGAAACGGCTGCTCTGCTAGCCACAGCTCTCTTCAGGTGAATAACGGAACGTCCCTCTTGGCTGCTTGGCATGGCCGGGGCTCGCGCGTGCATGGGCTGCGCCGCGCTGTGTTTTCTCAGCGAGGTGGGCTGCCTGGACTTCCGACCAGGAACAATCCGAGAGCTGGTGGCCACTGCTGGCTGCGACACCAGCCCCCTTCCCAGTTACGCAGGCAGTGACAGATGGTTCTTGTTTTCTCTAGATGAATAATCCAGGGGGCTGGGGGGGAATTTAGAGCCAGCTCCCTAGAGCTGGAGCCGGAGTCCTCTATCCCCAAGTCAGGTACAATGTAGAGGCAGTGACAGTGCAGGCTTCTGCACACTGCATCGCTGCTGGGCTTCAGGGAGGGAGAGAATGGTTCTGTCTCCATGGCCCATTCAACCCTCCGGAGAAACTGGCAACAAGGGTCCCAATTGGTGCCCGTTGTGGCAGTGCTATTTATGATGTGTACCCTTGCCCACATGGATCTGAATCGAGACTCCCATGTGTGCCTTCCTGTGCTCACTCACTGCTAATCTAGGCTGGATTAGACCCGGGGTGGGGGGGGAGGCTCCATGGCCTATCAGCAATCCTCCGTCTGAACCAGACAGCCCCATGTGTGAAAGGATTCTTAAAGGCTCTTTTGAAAATCCTTTCTCAGCTGCTATGTTTGGGGCCAGATCTTCAGCTGGTGTGAACGGTGGTAGCTCCCTTGAAGTCAGTGACACTTACATCCACGTAGTATTGGGGGCGGGGGGGCGTGGCACCATGAGCAGAGTTGTCTGAGCCAGGAGGGTCCTGAGTTCTAATCCCAGCTCTGACAGTGACCACCAGTGTTCTGTGGGGCTAGTGGCTTAACACCTCTCTCTGCCTCAGTTTGCCCAGCTGTAAAATGGGGCTAGTGCCTGCCCCCCAAGGGAGCCGTGGGACATAAAGTGCTTGTGAAGGTGACGAGCCAAGGAGCTTTCCCTGATGCATGTGCCATCCCTCTCACCATGGCCAAGTCATCGTGTGTCTTCGCTGCAGTTCAGTAACCTGCAGGCTTCTTCACAAGGGCTGGCCAGGTGCCCGCTGCGCCTCTTTGCTCTGCCCGCTTAACCGGGGCGTCACTAGGGTTGCCACCTTTCTAATTGCAAAAAACCGAACACCCTTGCCCCGCCCACTGCCTGAGGCCCCGCCCCTGCTCACTCCATCCCCCCTCCCTCCGTCGCTTGCTCTCCCCCACCCTCTCTCACATGCTCATTTTCACTGCAAGGCCCAAACAGGCATATTTATTGTTTTGACAGCTGTATTATGCTAAATTCAGGTTTTATTTGTTACAGGACGCTAGAGCTGGCAGCAAAATAGTCAAAAAGGGTAATTTAAAAAAAAATGAAATTTCACAAAGGTTTTCATGATTCTTTCCCTTCCCTCTTCCCATTTTTCATAACCAGCTCAATGCTGTTGTTTTTTAATTGTTATTGTAATTTTATGTGTGGAATTAGGACCACACATTATCACAGCTGCCATGGGTCCATTGGGCTTCAGGAGTGGGCCTTTAAATACAAATCCATAGAGCACAACCTCAGCAATGCACCTGCCCAGAGACCTGTATAAATAAATCTGTAGAAACTGACTCCCACCCCGTACATGCAGATCCACACGTGTATTCATGTGTACACATCTAGCATGCACTAACACATAGGCTGCCACACTATTTAATATTACAGTTGTTGTTTAGTGCTACACAAAAAAAGAGAGAGTCTGCAACAAAGAGTTTATAATGTAGCTAGACCAGGGGTGGGCAACCCTTTTGGCCTGAGGGCCGCATCGAGTTTCATAAATTTTATGGAGGGCTGGTTAGGGGAGGGGGTCGTGGCCTGGCCCCCACCTCCTATCTGTCCTCCCAACCCCGGGACTCCTGCCCCATCCAACCCCCCCTGTTCCCTGATGGCCCCCCTGGGACCCCTGCCTCATCCACACACCCCCCCGCTTCCTGTCCCCTGACTGCCCCCGGACCCACGCCACCCCATCCAACCCCTCCTCTCATTCCTGATGGCCCCTGCCCATCCAACCCCTTCTCCCTGTCCCCTGACTGCCGCCTCATCCAACCCCCTCTCTCCTTCCTAACTGCCCCCCTGGGACCTCCACCCCCATTCAACCTCCTGTTCCCCGCCCCCTATCCACACCCCTGCCCCCTGACCACCACCCTGAACTCCCCTGCCCTCTATCCCCCCCCCCCCCACTCCATGCCCCCTTGCCGCCGCCACCACCCAGCACAGAGAGCGGGTCAGGCCGGGCTCTGCAGCTGCGCTGCCCCAGGAGCGCTCAGCCCCACGGCCCAGAGCATTGCGCCGGCGAGCTGAGGCTGCGGGGGAAGGGGGACAGCAGGGGAGGGGCCGGGATCCAGCCTCCCAGGCCAGGAGCTCAGGGGCCGGGCAGGACGGTCCTGTGGGCCGGATGTGGCCTGCGGGCCGTAGTTTGCCCACCGCTGAGCTAGACAAAGGTGGGGAGAAATGTCTGATCCATCGGCTCTTCTGCAATTACTAGTCAACATTCACTTTGTAAGAAATGATACATTTCGTTTAGAGTTCCCTTCTCCTTTAAAAACTTGTTATGAAATTAATACTGTACACACACATTTCATGTCATCGGGTTTTTTGAGCGCAAGCCAGCAAAAGGAATAAAAGTCAGAGTTAGGCTGCAAATTCTATTCCCCCAGGTATGCACACATGCAGCAATACCCGCACGTCCCTACACACACATACAATGCATGCTTGCACACACTTGCCTACACAGAGACACTTTTCCAGGGGCTGCCTAAATTACCCAGCTGGGAAGGGAGGAGGATGGGCTGGAGGGGAAAAGATGGGTGGGGATGGGGGTGGAGGAGAGAGGATGGGAGGGAAAGAGGCCAAGGACGAGAGCAGGGTGGGTGTGAGAGGGGGCAGTGAAGGAGAGTGGAGGGGACTTGGGGGGTATGTGGGGTGGATGGGGATGCAGGGGGAAGCAGAAGGCTGCAGGTGCATGAGGATGTGGGGGCACAGGGGTGTATAGGGACATAATGGGAGTGCAGCAGTGTATGGAGGTGAATGGGGTGCAGGGGGTGAGGGACATGGGGGTGGAGAGGATGGGTGGGAGAGCGCTGTAAGGGTTAAAGGGCTGGGATGGGTAGGTGTGGGGAGCAGGATGGGACAGGGGAGGGATGGAGAGGGATGCAGTGAGGGGGATCGGGGTGTGGGGGGGGTTGGGATGGAGAGGGATGCAGTGAGGGGGATGGGGGTGCAGCTACATTCCCGGCACTCGGAGACAGAGATACACGTACCTCCAACTCCTGGGTGCCAGCGATGGGGCGACAGACCGCGGTTCGCAGCAGGGCACGTGCCGCAGCTCGAGCCCAGCCACATGAGGAGCGCAAGGAGAAGAGGCCGGGCAGCAGCGGGAGAAACGAGCTCCATGCAGCCACTCAACAGTCGCCTGCTGAGCGCTCACGAGTGGTGCTAGTTCCTCCCCTGCCCTGACCCAGCCACTGGGAGCTGCGCCGACCCCCCTGGCAGCCCCTAAGGGTAGGAGCCGGACGTGCCAGCTGGGAGCTGCAGGGGCCATGGTGTGGCACTAGCAGGCAGCCTGCCAGCCCTGCTGTGGCACTGCGATCCGGACATTCAACAGCCCAGTCAGCGGTGCTGACCGGAGCCGTCAGGATTCCTTTTCAACCGGGCGTTCCAGTCCCAAACCGGAGACCTGGTCACCCTCACACAGACCCAAAAGCACCTCTGTCCCATGCTGACCCGCCAGCTGTGCACGGCTTGTTGCTGTCTATGGCTCAGGCTGCAACTGCTGAGCGGCTGAGTTGAAGGCAAGGAAACGAGCCTCCCACCACCCCAGTCTTCCTTGGGCTTTTCGCTGTGTCCATCCGTGGCTGTAACCCTTACCTGGGTCATGCGCCTGGGGCCAAGGAATAAACACAGTCTCTCCTTGCGCCCTGGCCTGTTCCCAGGAGCTGCCCCTGCCGGCGTGGTGCCAGGTCTGATCCTTGCTTATGTTCTCGGCCACGCTCTGATACACGGCTCATGCTGAGACATTCTGCTGCAGGAGGAGCCCCCGGGGGCACCAGGTTCAGGCCTTCTGGGAACGCAGAAGCTGGAGAGTGGCCGGGACTGGGCCAGCTAGAATGGTTTCCATTACAGGTCCTGAGCAGGGAATCGGTACATCCCAACAGACAGGCTCCAGGCACAGAGGCGATAGGCCAGGAGAGAGACGGCCCATTGGAATTGACGTGGGCCAGATTGGACTCGGTGACCTAGAGACAAAAGGCTCCATAGCCCATTGCAGCACCTGAGCCATTCGCTGTCCCAGCCCTGCCTCTCCCTGTGGTGTCTGGTCTGGCCTGGCTCTCAGAGGAACTGAGTCCCCGCAGTGTCCGATGATTGCAATGGGAGCTGTGCGTGCTCAGCACGGGAGAGGCAGTACGGTCCCATGGATTGTGAGCCTGGGAAATTGTTCAACCAAAATGTCTTTTCATTGAGAACACCCGTTTGTAAACTGTGATTGTGTGGCATCCAATGCAAAGTTTGTCAGGTCAGGTGTCTTCGGAAGGCTCATGATGCACAGAGCATTGTTGTTACAGTGATGTTATAGGTTGTAATTTCATGCAGATACTTATGAGGCTGAAAACGTGTCCTCATGGCTTAAAACAGGCCCAGGCAAAACTCTCCAGGAACAGAGGGGCAGTTCACACCTCATCAGGGCATGTATGGGACAAACCCAGCCCAGCCTCACAGGAACAAAGGACACTGGCCTAGGCAGCAACAAAGGATCTGTTGGACTCTCGAGTGAGTCACCCCCCTTCCCTGGGTGAGTTTGGGACTATGATGAGGTAATGCTCACCTGACCCTGTGGGGGGGAGGGGCAAAGCCAATAGGGAAGAAAGAACATGATAAAAGGGAGAGACGTTTGTCAGGCTCTTCCTCTCTCTTCCACCTCCATCTACAGACATCACCACCAAGCAACTGAAGCGCTGATCAAAGCGGAGAGCCTGGCTGAAGGGCAACCAGCCAGCCTGTGGTGAGAAGCATCTAAGTTTGTAAGGACATTGAAAGTGTTACAATCAGCTTAGAATGCATTTTGCTTTTATTTCATTTGAGCAAATCTGACTACTTGTGCTTTGATTTATAATCACTTAAAAATCTATCTTTATAGTTAATAAATCTGTTTGTTTGTTCTACCTGAAGCAGTGCATTTGGTTTGAAGCGTGTCAGAGACTCCCCTTGGGATAACAAGCCTGATACCTATCAATTTCTTTGTTAAATTGACGAGCTCATATAAGCTTCCAGCGTCCAGTGGGCATAACTGGACACTGCAAGATGGAGGTTCCTAGGGTTGTGTCTGGAACTGGAGATATTGGCTAGTGTCATTCGGTTGGACAATCCAAGGAGCAGTTTACATGCCAGAGGCTGTGCGTGAACAGCCCAGGAGTGGGGGTTCTCACAGCAGAGCAGGGTAAGGCTGGCTCCCAGAGTCGAGGATTGGGGTGACCTAGCAGATCACCAGTCCAGATAACACCAGGGGAACGTCACATAGACAGTGAACCGTTTTGTGGGAAAGGGGCGGTTTGGCCAAAGCTCTCAACTCGGAACCAAGTTTTGAAATGGTCAGCGTTTCCTTTGGACCCGTTCAGAACTGGTTTCCAGTTCACAATGATTTTTCATGTCAAAACATAAGTGAATGGGAGTAAAAATTGCTTTTTAAAATAGTCATAACTGAAGCAAAATGTTTCAGTTGACCCGGATTAAAAAAATCTTTTGTGGGGGGTCAGGAGGTTGGGGAGGGGGAAGTGGTGGTGGTGGTGGGGATTTTCAGTTTCCAAAAATGTTTGAGATTTCATCTTTTCCTGCTGATTCATGATGGGGGAAAACGTTCAAACACTCGAAAATGTTAGTGGGTCGGGGAGATGTTTCCCCCCAGCTCTACCTGTGCTTAGTGCGCTGTAATCTGACTGCAGCGTTAATCAGCCAGCTGCAGGTTTGTTCTGCACGAAGTGCCTCTGCTTGTGGGAGTTGTTGTAAAACACCCAGCCCCTCTTGGCTCCCTGCACTCTAAGACCCGCCCCACACGGGCCAGCTGCAGCCAGAGGAGGGGGCTGTGCTGGGATTCCCCACGTGTAAATCACTGCTTCCGCTGTCCGCTTTCACCCCACACACCACCACGTTGGCGGAGCGAACCTGCGGCTGGGCTTGCTGGGGCGGGGGAGAGGCTGATGGAATTTCTGCTGTGAGTGTGACAAAGCAAACCCTGAGATGGAGGGATCGACCCTTCCTGAATGGAAATTCATGGATCATTCCAGTCTCAGGCCCTGTCTCTCCTGCATCCCTGCCCTTGGCTACCGTAAAACAGCCCCTGCTATGGTCTAGCCCTGAGCTCTCCTGTAGGGTCTGTTGGGTTCTCTGGCCTCAGGGGGCTGTGCAGAAATCCTGAGCTTGTATTAGCTCTGCAGCACCCAGGAGTCGGGGCTCCTGTGAAATCAAATTCTGGGGTAAATATCCTCCCTGGGGTAGCTCCGTGGAGTGCAGTGGGATGGTTCTGGGGTGACAGGACCACCAGTGATATGGGGGTTACACTGCACAGAGGAGACCCTGGGATTCTGAACAGGGGTGGGGAAGGGAGACAGCCCCAGATTCCAGTCTCCGCCACAAATCTAGCTTGCTGTCCGGCTAACAAGAGGGCAGCCGGGGGGGGGGGGGCCCTTGGGAACGAATCCTGTGAGCCACATACCTGATGGGAAGTCAGCTCTCTGCCCTGAGGGGGTGCTAGTGGTCAGGGCAAGAGCCTTGGCCTTGTGAGGCCTGACTTCAGTTCCTCGCACTGCCACAGATTTCCCGTGTGACCAGGGGCAAGTCACTCGGTCTCTCTGTGCCTTGGTTCCCATGGGGGAACAGCGCAGCTCTGCTCCTGTGGGACTGGGGGCCAGACGAGCGTGTCTCTCGTATCACTCTGCATGGCTAGGCTGGTGTGTGAGCGAGGAGCAGGCCGTGCCGGGGCCAGGCTGGCTGGGGGAGGCGCCCTCCCTTCCCAGGAGGAAGCTGTGCATTTAAAAGTGCCTGGGGTTGTATGGGACGTCCCTGAGGAACAGTGTGAGAGGCGCTGGATGCATCCCGTGATCTGAGAACTCTCCTCTGATGGTTCATCGCTCTCTGCTTTCTCTTGTTTCAGAGCTCCTACCCCATCTGGGAAGATTTCAACTCCAAGGCAACTAAGCTGCACTCCCAGCTCAGGTGAGTCGTCCCAGGATCTGCACCAGGCTCCCAGGGAGGTTTGAATGCTGCTGGGAAGGACCTTGCTGTCCCTGACTGAAGGAGGCAGTGCAGAGCAGCTCCGCTCTCCAGCCAGGCCAGTGCCAGCTGCTAGGGAATTCGGGTGACGAACGTAAGAAGAGAGCTGGCAAAGCCTCCCCGGGGCATTGCTGAGTCGAGCTCCAGCCCCAGCACAGGGGCTGGCCCTGGCTCTGCAGCCCAACACACCAGGCAGCAGGAGGGTCCAAACAGGAGCCAGGCACTTGCCATTCCAACCCCCCATGTGCTGGGCGTGCAAGAGCTCCAAGAGCTTCACAAGGGTGGGCTGCTCTCAATAGCCTCCCGGGACAGATGGCGAAAGGGAGGCGCAGAGAAGATAAGGGAGCTGGCCAAGGATGCAGAGCAAGGCAGTGGCAGCCGCAGGCTCAGAAGCCAGGGATTTCCCCCACTGGGGCCCCTGAGCTGTCCTGTGGCCGTAAAGCCCTTCGCCGACTGCCGGCCCAGCGCCATGTGCTGTTCCTAGAGGCGGCCGGATGCAGGACCCGATGCAAGCCCTGGGGAGGGAGTGGCTGGGGCAGGGCCATGGCATACGCTGCTCCAGCGATTCTGGGCTGCTCCGGGTCGTGAAGCTGCCCATGGGCAGCCCAGGCAGGACTACTGGGAGTCAGAGCGGCTCCGTGCCCTGTCTGTTACATCAGCGACCGGCGGGGCCCTCGACCAGCCCAGCATCCAGGGCACCAGGGTGGCTTAAAGCGCCATTTCCCTCCTGCGCTGCCCTCCCGGCCAGCTTTCCCAGTGCCCGGGCCAGGCAAGCGCAGCCGTTACCCAGAACTGCCCAGTCCTTTGGGTGCTCTCTGAACACCTGCTTACCTTGGTTTCAGGGTGCCTGGCTCCTCCGATCTCCCTTGAGCCCCAACCCCCTCCCCTGGGCGCACTTTGTTCCATACAAAGGGCGCATTTAGCTCATCGTCTCTAATTCCCAGTCGTGCCTCCCTCAGCGCCCCATTAATAGCCCCCGGCTATTAGCCCCATGGGCATGGTTCCCAGCCCTCCC
This sequence comes from Platysternon megacephalum, assembly GCA_003942145.1. NCBI lineage: Eukaryota > Metazoa > Chordata > Testudines > Platysternidae > Platysternon > Platysternon megacephalum. The sequence continues at coordinate 12,294,712 of QXTE01000038.1, read as the reverse complement.
GTCCATGTCAAGGAGCGTTCGATATTCCTGGCTGTTTGGGCTTCGCCTGCCCTCCTCCTCTGCCCGCTTTGTGCACCCTCCTGCTCTGCTCAGGACGCTCTGACCCGTCCTCTGCGCTCTGCGGCGCCTCTCCGTGCTCGCGTGCCGCTCGGCCCCGGAGCTCACATCCAGCGCGTGGCTCACTCACACGGGTTTTCGAGTGGCTGACGGTGGGGGGCCGCTACCCCCGGGGCTGGCCGATCCCCACCCTGGCATGCTGAAGTGAGGCTCTCAGGCACTGGTGAGGGGGAAGCAGCGCAGGCAGACAGGGGCCTTTTCCTCTGTGCGTTCTGCTCCTCTCGGGCCATGGCGCGAGCTGCGAGGGTGCCGTGATGCCCGCGTGTGGGGCAGGGGTGTGTGTTGTGGTTCACACTGAGGTGGGAGGTTTCCTGTTAGCCCTTGGATCTGCCAGTCTTGCTGTTCCAGGACACACCTCTGCAGCGCCTCCAGCCTGGGGCCAGGCCTGGTTGGCTCCTGCGGGTCCTGCCACAGTCACGCAGCGCACCCCAGTTTGCAGACATGGGCGGCAGCGCGGCTTGCTGGACTGGGCCTCAGGAGCCCTTGGGCAAATCCCTAAGACCAGCTCCTCCAAGGGTTCCTTGAATCCCCAGGGAATTGGGTGCTAAATACCTTTGAGGCTCTGGGCCGTAGGGACTGATTTTCAGATGTGCTGATCTCCCCAATGTCAGCTGAAGTCAATAGGAGCTGTGGGTGCTCAGCCCATCTGAAACTGAGGCCAAAGGCCGCTCAGTGCCTCAGTTTCCCCATCTGTGACTTGGGGGTAGTAATGCTGCTGACCCAACTTTGTGACGCGCTTTGAGATCTGCCAATGGACAGGGCCATGGAAGGCCTTATTTATTACCTTCGGGCTCTGTCACCTTGTTTTCCACTCGGCTTCCGATGTCTGATAGAAAAATCCCCTCCCCTGTCCGCCCTCAGGAAGCGCCACTCTTCGAAATGGAGTTAAAGGAGCAGTCACAGCCTGGACAGGTTTGTTACAAACGCAGGAAATTCTGTCCTCAGGCAATGTAAGAGCCAGACCATCTTCAGGTCTCTGCCCCCCTCTCGAGCAGAGAAGATCCCCCCCCCAACCTCCAACCTCTCCAGGCAGATGGAGCCCTTTTTTCCTGATCACTTATTGGCCTGAAAGTTGATTCCTTTGGAGATCTACCCTGAAATCCTGTATCAGCGACGCCAACCGCAGGCCTGGCCAGTGTCTGTGCCAACTCCCTCCCTCACAGCAACTTGCCTGTTTCTCTGATCAACTGTAACCCGGCTGGGTGTTGCCTGTGAGGTAGCAACTAGCCCCCCCGTCCTGTCAGCTTGAGCTGCTCAGCAGAGTCCTGGGTGCGAGCCGGGAGGGGCTTTGCCATGGGGCCGGCTGGAGACCGGGATTGGAGCAGCCAGAGCAGGCTGCTGCCATTGTAGGGTTCCAGCCTCGCTGGGGTGTCGGTGATGAGGCAGCAGAGGGCTCCATCCAGCGACGATCTGGGCGATCTGAGGCTGTAGCGTCAGCAGGGGAGTCAGACGTCGGTAGCAGACGCAGGCGGCGTGGGCGGCGGTCGGGAGCTCCCCTTTTCTGGTTAGCTGCACCAATGTAGCAACTCTAGTGTAGACTAGCCCTTTGTCTTACAAATCAGGAAGGCCTGCTGGGGATTCAGCCTCCTGTGTCTCTCTCGGGTGCTGGAGCATTAATTCCCTGTCGCTGGAGTTCAGGAACAGGATAACCCTCGCTGGTTTAGCTTGAGGGCTCTGTTTACTGCTAATAGGTAAATTGAGGTAAACCCCCATTCCTGTGTCTAGGACTGACCTGTTTATCACCTTTACCAAGGCTAGGCTGGCTGATCTTAAACATGTTCTAATCACATCATACAGGGGGAATCCATAACTTCACATATAACGTTAACACATTCATTTTACAGTTATATTAATAACCAATGTGTCATTAGCTTTCATATGATATCTCACAAGGCGTATTTTGTTCAGTTATTACTGCAGTTGTGCGTAGGATGTGAATACAGGGATGCCTAGGGTCACACCCATTCTCTTGACAAGCAACCTGTGGAACTCACTGCTGCATCAGAACATTGAGCCAAAGGTTGGGGCTGCATAATGGCATGGCTGTTAGTAAAGGTAGCTACTGTGCTGGCTAGGGCAGGGATGAGCTAATCTCATGCTTCAGAGCAAAGGACGATCACAGCCGGGGTCGGGAAGGTATTTCCCCTATGTACAATACTGGACAACTTGTTAAGGGATGTTATTTATGCTTCCTTTAAAGCATCAGATAATAGCCACTGCTGGAGACAGGATACGGTGGGGTGGCCCGTTGTGATCCGAGTGTGTGGGCATTCCTGTGTGTAGGGATCAATAGAAGGTGCACTGCATTAGTCCTTCGGACTCCCAGCTGACTTACGGATCCATCTCTTTCTGCCTCAGGACTACGGTGCTGGCAGCAGTCGCCTTCCTGGATGCCTTCCAGAAAGTGGCAGACATGGCCACCAACACACGAGGTAGGACTACGGCTCAGAGCCCCCCTGCAGACAGCACACTCAAAACCAACAGGACTGACACGCCCAGAGCAGACTCCCTGCCCAGAGATTTGCTTTCACAGGGTTTTTCGGTGTGTGTGTGGGGCGGTGGGGAGGAATATTGTCCATGGAAGACTGGCCGTGAAGCTGGTCCGTCACCCAGTGTGAAGCGTGGACCTCAGGGGACAGAGCTCTGAGGCTACTGGGGAAGTGAAAGGGAGCCCAGACAGAGCGACTTTGTCTCTCAGTAGGGAGGGAAGAAGAGAAAGGAGATCAGATGGGAAGGATGGGCGAAGTGAAGAGAGGCAGTGGATGGACAGATGAGGGGAGAATGGGGACATGGGGTTGGGAGGATTGCAATAAACAGGAGGATGGGAGAGGAAGGAGAGAGACCAAGGCAGTCAGAGGTAGGTGTTGTGTCTGAGGTTCCGCGGGGCTCCTCTGCCCAAGGCACTGAATCTCACCCGTGCGGCACCTAACCATTGTGAGCTTGTCGATGCTGGCTGCACACAGCACTGCCTGTGCTCCCAAAGTCTGACATGCCTGGGGCTTCCTCTCTGGTAGCACCTCGTGCTCAGGAAGCTGGCGGGGCTGTCCCTGGACGTTACTGTGGGATGCTACGGACCCCGCAGGCGCTATGCAGCGGCGCTCCTTTCAGAGAGCTGGAGAGAGAACTTGGGACGTTTTCCCCACAGGAATGTAGGGCCTGATTTTCAGATGTGCCGAGCACCCACATCTACAGCCGAAGCCCACGGGAGCTGCGGATGCTCAGCCCCTCTGAAGCTCAGGCCCTTGGCTGCATAGACCAAGTCTCAGTCACACGTTCTGGGATGGTGCTGGGAGGGTTTTGTTCCGTCCAAATGAGCAATTTCAGTGTTTCCAGCACTGGTTCAGGGGGACCCGTTGCTGACATCTGCCTTCAGTAGTGAGTTAATTTCCTAGTGTAGACAGGGCTTGAATTCCTCAGTTGGGGTAAAGCCCAGCTACTGGGCAATGGGTTTTTGTTGGTCGCTTGAATGATGACTGAGAACTAACGTCACAGTACAAGTGTGATGCAGTGAACAGGGTGGGTGGACAGACTGTGCCTGGTGTGTGTTGTATCGCGCTGGGCTTTAAGTGAGTTTCTTTCTCTGTGTTGCTCTATAAAAGCAGCAAAGAATCCTGTGGCACCTTATAGACTAACAGATCCAGACTAGCACGGCTCCCCTCTGATACTTGACACTGTGTTGCTCTAGTCACACATCCTAGAGCGCATCACCGAGGACGAGCGTGAACTTCAAACGCCTGCTCCATCATTTCATGCCTAATGGCTGTTGAAGGGAGAGGTGGGAGGAGCAACTGCATTAGGCCATGCAAAGGATTCCCCACCTGTGTTTGAGAGAGGCAGCGCTGTATGCTTCGAGCAGGAGAGCCAGGACTCCTGTGTGCTCTTCCTGACTGATGTGCTGCATGGCTTCAGCACGGAGCGTCTCCACTTCAGTTTCCCCATCTGTAAAACGGGGACAATGGTGCCCGCCTGCAACGTGAATTTGTTCATGTTTGCAAGGTGCTTTGGGATCCTCTGCCAGAGAGGCTGGGGCTGGGCAGAGCGATGGCAGTGGTATTGCCTGGTGATGAGGGCAGCGGGGGCTGGAAGGGCAGTGCCCTTCTGCTGATCAGATGTTTGCAGCATCCCCATTCTCCTGTCTCTCTCACTTGAGCACCCACTTCAACATTAAGAAGCAAAGAGTGGAAGCCAGTGTCAGGATCTCGCTGGGCAGGGGGTTAGCCAGCCCCCTGTGAGTTACTGACCCGCTCCCAGGAGCCCGGCTGGAAGCTGAGCCCAGCTTGCCTTGACCCACACTGGCCCCACTCTTGAATGCTCCTTCACCTTTAGCAGCCCTGTAGTTGCAGATGGCCACTGCAGATGTGTTTGTGTGTCTCGTCTCCCCGTGCCTCGCCTCACTGCTTCCTTCCCCGCTCCCCGACTGCAGCCAAGGTGCAGGATCCCCTGCGAAGGGGCATGAAGGGAAGCTGTGGACAGATGTCAGTGTGATTACTGGAGATTGGGGCACAGGAAATAGAAAAGCCAGCAAAGCAAGGCTGGGATTTAGAAAGGAGGTCAGATGCCACTGAGGATTGGGGGGGAGGGCTCAGGCCAAGGCTGCTGGCTCCAGCAGCTCCTCGCTGGACCCCGAGGTTTGGGTGAGGTCACAGAGATGGGGACAACCCAAAACACAGAGACTGTTTGTCACGGAGAGTGGGGGAGTCAGGGCCCTGCACCCCTCTTCCTGCGATTCACCATGACTCTCAGCCAGCCAGTAAAACAGAAGGTTTATTGAGACGACAGGAACACAGTCCAAAACCGGTCTTGCCAGTACAGACAACAGGATCCCCTTTAGTTAGGTCCATCTGGGGGGCCCAGGGAGGCCCCAGGCCCCTGGGGAAGCCCAAGCCCCGTGGGGCCACCCCTCTCCATTTCCAGTCAGCTTCCAAAACTGAAAAACCCCCTCCAGCCCCTCCTCCTCTGGGCTTTGTCTCTTTCCCGGGCTAGGAGGTCACCTGACCTCTTTGTCTCCAACACCTTCAAGTTGGCACCTTTGCAAAGGAGGGGCCCAGGCCATTAGTTGCCAGGAGACAAAGTGTCAGGCATTATGTGCACTGGCCCTTCGCTCTGCAACAACCATACACCCTTATTCCACCACCTAGATACTTAAGAACTGCATAGGGGAAACTGAGGCGCCCACACAGTATTCAGAGGAAACATTAACAACATTCCCACTTGGTCACACTGTTGTTTTCTTCACAGAGCGCGTGTTGTTCTGAGTTTTCCCAGGGTTTCTCTCCCAGATAGCCTGGGTGCATGAGCTGATTGGTGCCTCATCCATGGGCTGATTTGGTTTTGGACCAGGAGGGGAGAGGCCAGTGGCACGAAGACATCACTAATCTCCTGGGACATCCCTGTGTGTTTACCTCCTACGCATCCTCACGCCCCACTGGCCTCTTGCTCACTGTGTCTCTGCCCAGTGATACCATTGAGGGGTAGTCAATGGAAACCCTGAGGGAACAGCTGTGGGGAGGAGACCCTTAGGAGTGACATGCACTTCCTGACACACCCATCTGTGTGTGCCGGGGGTGGGCCTGGCAGAATGCATTATGGGTTATCATTTGCATATGCAAATCAGATCTATAATTTTTTCCCCCAGTGGGGAAACTAGGTGGCTACAGCACTGGCCTCTCCAGATCTGATTGGATTTGATCTGCGTCTGATGGTGCCTGGCCCCGTGACAGCGGCTACCCTCAGTGTAGCCAGCAAACCCAGACTGAAGAGAGAGAATACAACTGGGGCTTAACCTACAATGGCCCAGCACTCTGACCAGCTCAGGCGCTGCGGTTTGGGGTGAGAACCGGACAGGACTAAGACCCAGGACACGGTGTGCTGAGGCCTGGGATTGTCAGACCAGTTAAAAACCCTCGTTGGTAACCAGTCTGCGAACCCAAGCTGTCTCGCCGCCTTGGGGCCAGGGCCTGGTCTCTCAAGCATGATGGGGGAGCAGGGCTGGGGCCCGTGGCTGGACTGGGTCACCAGGGCTACAGTGCAGTTCCATGCGGTGGGGCTGTCTCCCTGGCCCAGCCGAAGGGAAGCAGGGGGGACCGTGACTGCGTGGGGCAGCTTCTCCTCCCAGAGCGCTAGACTCGGTCGGGCAGGGCTGACGGGCGGCATGGCCAGGCTGTGCCGGCAGCTGGGGCCAATAGTGTGTTTTTCCCCGTAGTTTGTTAGCTTTGCTCCCGAACACGGCAGGACCCTTGTGTGGGCTCTCGGAGCACAGACGCTTCTCTGTGGGGCATGGAAGAGCTGCAATGGCAGACGGGGCCGTGGGGGACAGGGCAGATGGCTTTCTGGGGACGGCGTTTCTGACACCTTCGGACCACACAAGACACTGCCAATGCCAGCTGGGGCACTGTGCCTTGGTTGGATTCAGGCTGAATCTGACCCCGTCTTTGTCAACTAAGGCACAGAGGTGGCACTTGGAGCTCGGGTTGGGTCTGCCATGGAGCTCCGCAGTTGGCCCATTGTGTTGTTTGACTGTCACTGATCAGTATCACATCTGGCTCCCTGGAGTCTCTTCTAAGAGGACAAGAAAATCCAGGCCAGGTTCACTTGTGAGAATCAGCTGTGAAAGCAGTTCACTAGTCAGTTCATGCGTGTGTCACTGTGTCATTCCCACACAATTGGAAAAAGAGCCGGAAATGGGTTTGGACCTCTACCTGGAATGAAGTCTGGGTATTGCCACGAAGAGGAGAACCTGAATGTTGGTGCTTGGCTGGAATGGGTTGTGGGGCAGCCTTTGGGAGGAGAAGACCATGAACTGGATCACTGGGCCGACATGTAATGGACTCTGCCTTTGCCCGATCCTCTGCAGTGACAGAGGGCTTGAGCAGAAAAGCAGAAGTCTCTCTGAGGCCAGAAGCTGGTGTTAGGTGGAAGATGGAGTCACCAGCCCGGGGAGTAAAGTCTCTCTCAGCACCAGTGTGTGAGTTAGGGATGAAGGAGACACGTTCCCCTGCACTATAACCAGTTATCACACACTCCACACGCCAGGGCTGCCCACCTCCCCTTCCTTCCTCTAAAGAGAGCAGCGTGCATTTCTTCTGTTGAGCCCCCTTCTCCTCTCCGTGCAGAACTAGTAACACGTGCCAGCATGGGAACCTGCACTAGCCTGTGACGGGGTGAGCTCCCCACGCTGGCCCTGCAAGAGCTGAATTGGGCCAGTTGGCCGCAATCTGGGCAAATCAGGCCTGGCGGAAAGCCCTGATTAGGGGAGTTCACCTGTGGGGAGCAGGCAGGGCTTGTATAAAGACAGGATCAGGGGGCTGGAGCACATGAGTTATGAGGAGAGGCTGAGGGAACTGGGATTGTTTAGTCTGCAGAAGAGAAGAATGAGGGGGGATTTGATAGCTGCTTTCAACTACCTGAAAGGGGGTTCCAAAGAGGATGGATCTAGACTGTTCACAGTGGTACCAGATGACAGAACAAGGAGTAATGGTCTCAAGTTGCAGTGGGGGAGGTTTAGATTGGATATTAGGAAAAACTTTTTCACTAGGAGGGTGGTGAAGCACTGGAATGGGTTACCTAGGGAGGTGGTGGAATCTCCTTCCTTAGAGGTTTTTAAGGTCAGGCTTGACAAAGCCCTGGCTGTGATGATTTAGTTGGGATTAGGTCCTGCTTTGAGCAGGGGGTTGGACTAGATGA
>QXTE01000038.1:12262373-12286560 GCA_003942145.1 Platysternon megacephalum | reverse complement strand
CCCCCTGTCTCAGCTCGGAGCCCCCTCCTGCATCCTGAGCCCCTCATCCCTGGCCCCACCCCAGAGCCCGTACCCGCAGCCGGAGCCCTCACTTCCCCCTGCACCCCAAGTCCCTGCCCCATCCCGGAGCCCCCCCGTACCCTGAACCCCTCATTTGTTGCCCCACCCCAGAGCCTGCACGCCCAGCCCAGAGCCCATTCCCCCTCCCACACTGCAACCCCCTGCCTCAGCTCGGAGCCTTCTCCTGTAGCCCACCCCAGAGCCTGCACCCCCAGCTGGGGCAGTCCGGTTAAAGTGAGTGAGGGTGGAGGAGAGCAAGTGACGGAGGGAGAGGGGATGGAGTGAGCAGGGACAGGGCCTCGGAGAAGGGGTGGGGCAGGGGCGGGGTGTCGGGGAAGGGATGGGGCGAGGCATCGAGGGAGGAGCAGGGCATGGGGCAGGGATGTTTGGTTTTGTGCCATTAGAAAGTTGACAACCCTAGGCAGGGTGCAGACCCACACCTTGGCTGCTGTTTGGAGGGTGCCTGAGCTGGAACCCGGAGTAGAGGACGGGCCCAGCTCTGCTGACAGAGCGGCACCTGGGGCAGCGCGTGGGACGGGAGGACTGCCGGAGGGCCGAGTCACGCAGAGGTGCTGCGGTTCCTGGAGCGAGAGGGGGCCGCAGAGGGAGGAAGAGACGGCGCACAGCCGCTGGCGGCCCTGCAGAGCTAATCCCCAGAACGGCCAGGGGGAGGCGCTATCCTGCAGTGAGTAGAGCACCCGGTCACAGAGCCACACGACAGGCGCATCATGCGCTGTTGCGGAAAGACGCCGACGCCGCCCTGCCCTGGAGGACGCAGGCTGCGTGGCCCATTGGCTGCTGCTTGGCGTGGGACAGGCTCCCAGCTTGTTTCACGCCGGCCACCAACCATCAAGATGGTGACAATGGGTGGCCAGGCCTGGCCTGGATCTGAGCCAGCACTCAGAGGGGAAAGGTCGCACAGCCCCATTTCTGCCTCCCTAGCCACACAGAAAGCGCCATCTGAAGTGTGACCCTCCATAGAGACCCGTGACAAGGGGAGCCCGACCCGGGTCTGTGGCCCCTCGCAGGCTCCCGCCTCCGACCACAGAGGGTTGGTGTAACAGAGTCGGCGTTCCTCCCGTCTGGCCCCAGCCACGTGGAGCCGTAGGGCTCTGCCTCCCTCCGACCCCGCAGCACAGCGCCTCAGGAGCCGGGTTAGTGCCAGGTGGCATAGTCCAGGAGATGCGGCTGAAATGCCCCACGTTGCCAAACAGCTGGGCCTTGCTTCTCTCTACGCCCTGGGTCTCCTTGCACGGCTTCCCGTCACCTCAAGTGATCTGCCCACAAGAGGCAGCAGCCGCTTCCCCGACTCTCTTATTTCCCAGCCCTGCTGGAGCTACTGTCTTTCGCTCTCTTCCTCCCTCTCTCGTGCGGCTGTTCAGACCCATGGGTGGCAGCGAGGCTCTGGGCTTCCCAGGCTTCAGCCTGCCGGCTCCCTGGAGGCCTGATGCTGTGAGTACGGGCGTGGCCCACTTCGCTGGCACTGCGGACACCCTGCACCAGGCAGGATTAGGCCCTGGGTCAGTACCATAGGATGGGCTGGTGCTTCTCCACCTCTGGCAACCTAGAACCCAAACCATCTGTGCCGGCTTGCCGAGGCCCAGCCGAATCCAGCTGTGCTTTGGGGACGCAAAGGATCATGGGACTGGGGGTGTGGGAGAGCTGATGTTTGCCTTTGGAGGGCTGAGTGCTGGCTTGGGGCTGCTGTGTGGGTGCCAGACGGGAGGTGCTGGGCACATGGACTAGGTGCTGCTACTACTGAATGAACACACTCTCCTGCCTTTGGCGCGGGCCGGGCGGGCCCCTTTTCTCCAGCAGGGCTGGGCGTGGAGATCCTGGTGAGGGGGTAGAGGCTTGTCGTTTGGAGCAGAAGAACCAAGGTTCTAGGTTTGGCTTCCCAGGTGTGTCGTCTGTGTTGTGCAGGAGACTCAGATCATCATGGTCCCATAATAATCTGTGACTGGTCTCTGTAGGTCAGTGATTGTCCTGATGAGCTTTGTGCCTCCTGGGGGCTACCTGTGGGATCCAGCCTCCTTATGGGACCTCCTCCGCCCAGGCACTGAAATGCTGTGAGGAGACCAGCTCTCACCTCAGTCCACCCCAGAAATGTCTCCCTAAGAAAGCGAAACCCCTGTGAAAAGCATAAACCCCAGTGCTCCAAACTGCCCACTCCTCTGCTGTCAGCTACCCAGCTGGCCATGTGGGGGATGGGCATTTCTGGGGTGCCCGGCTCCCGCTTTTGGCAGCTCAGAGCCCCGCTTTCCACTGCTCGGCTTGTTCACAGCAGATGGTCCCAGCCTGTTTTCCAGACTCGGTATCCAGGCCATCTGGAGCTGTGCAGGCAGGAGGCAGCTTTAGATGGAATCAGATTTGTGCACAGACACACTAGCCTACTGCACTGCTATGGATTAGATCGGTTAAACACTTAACTCCTCGCGGCGGCATGCGCCTGGCCCTCTCTGAGCCTGCCGTATCTCGGGCTGCCCTGCAGGATGCCAGCTGCTGCCTGCTGCTCCCCACAGCCTGGCTGCCAGGGCACAGGCGGAAACCCAGGGCATGCAGCATGGGAACACAGGCAGAGTCTAGGCATGGCACCCAGCACCAGGTCCGAGCGAGTGACCTACGTGGCAGTGTGGGAGCAGAGAGTGTCGGGACAAGGGCGAGAAGAGCGAGGAGCAAGTGACCGAGGGTGGGGGGCCCAGGGATGGAGAAGAGACACCAGATGGACATGAGAACCAACGGGGCAGAGTCAGGGACCAGTGGGAAGGGCCGGCCCCAGCTCAGACCTGCCACTCAGCGAGATTGGGGGAATGGGGAGCGCTGCCTGACGGCCCATCAATCATTTCCCCCCCCCACCTCTCAGCTAGACAGTGGGCTGCCCTTAACCAGCACCTGCCCTGGAGCCCCCGGCACAGCCCTGGGGAGAGGCAAGGAGGGCAGGGCCCAGGGAAGGGGGCAGGGGCCGAGCTGCTCTGCAGAGGGAGCAGAGGTGGAGAGTGCAGTCAGGGAACGGGGGGCTGGGCTGGGTGGGGAGGTCCCAGCGACAGGGCTGAAGGGCACAGGAGGGGGAAGGGGGCCTATGCCCAGCAGAGCTGACCCTGGAGGGGGTGGGGTAGTGATACCCTTGTGGCTGGGCATGGGGGCAGATGAGGATGAGTGTGTCAGGCCTACATGGGGCAGCCCGTGGGAGGCAGGGTTCACACGGTGCCGCCACAGCCCCCTGAGGGGGAGGGGTTGCGATGGCAGGGCCCAGAGAGGCTCAGTTGTGACAGCCGTTGCTGCGGCCGGTGGAAGCTCTGAGGAAGAAGCTAGTGATGGCGTTAGAAATGCCCCAACCTCTCCTTGGATGGCTGAGCATGAACCCAAACCCCATTCCAACCCGGATCTTGATTCCCAGAGCTCCGGGGAAAGGGGGACCAGGAGCTGTAGTTCTGATTCCCAGCTGGAATGGTGGGGGTGAGGGGGCCTAGCTGGGGGGGGCCACGTTACCCATGATGCCTGAGCTGGATGTTGCCTGGGGTCCAAGCCCTGAACGGAAAAGAGGGGCTGCCACTTGCACCTACTCCCCGAAGGAGCTGTGCTGGCGAGTTCTCAGCCCAGCAGAAGGCAGGTGGGAAGGGCAGTCTCTGCACGTCAGCAACCCCAACTGAAACCAGGCTTTAGTCCTTGCCTCGGTTTGTCCTGCGGCTCCCCTCCGCGTCCAGCCGTCCCTGCCCACCATTACGGCAGCTGTAGCTCAGCTGCTTCTGTGCTGGGCCCAGCACAGGCCAGGCAGGCAGCAGGCCCCGGTTGGGGGAGAGACGTGGCTGTAGTCAGTTTGGAGCAGAGGCTGAGCACCTACATCTCCCATCAGTCAATGTGGCATCTGCAGTGCAGCTCTGAAGCTCAAATGGATCCTGTACAAACAGGCCCGTTCCTCCCCAGGCTGCTGAACGCTGGGTCACCGTGCAAAGCGTCTGCTGGCTGGTACCCAGAGGGCACAGACCCACCTCATGCAGCTGCGTTCAGGTGCTCTCTAGAGGATTTGCACACATGCAGAGGTCCCTCCCCACCAAATGACTTGTACGTGGAGCTCCACCGAAGTTTGGGACATTTGCCCCGGTGGGGTTATTGGAACATGGAGTCTGAGCATTGAGTCCGTAATTCCCAGTGCCCATCACCCTGTTGTTGCGCCACAAACTGCAGGTCAGAGCACCCTGTGCTTTCAGCAGGGTGCTTGAAGGCCAGTGTCCCTTCCGTCCCTTTCCATTAACACACTGGCGCAGCCCTGATCCTGCCCAGTAGGGGGCAGCGGTCCAAATACTTGCTGGCTTGTTACCCTGTACACATGGGATTAGGAGGTTTCTCACCATCAGAGGAGTGAGGTGCTGGAGCAGTGTCCCAAACAGAGCAGTGGTGGTATGACGATGGAGCTTGATAAACGTATGAAGGGGATGGACTAATGGGTCGCCTGTGATATCAGGGGTCTGGACTTCATGACCCAGGAGCTCCCTGCCAGAAAGCACCTCTCACTCTTGGACTATGATCCTTTATGCTAAATGCACCTGCTGTATCTACACTTGTTACTCATGTTTTGCTGGAATGGGTTAAATAACACTGGACCCTGAAACCATGTGTGGGAAACCTAACTGGGGCTGGAAGAATGGGAGGCTCTTGTGTTCCAAAGGAAAACATACCAAGAAATAATCATCATGAAAAATAATTGTACTGGGCTCATTCTTTATTTGTGATCTGTATTGGACTCCAACAAAAGGGAAACCGAAATATGTACCAGAGATGAACAAATGTTGGGTTATCCCAGTGCTGGCAAGGTAGGAGCAGGGCCTGTGCTTGGAAAAGCAAAGCCCATTTATTATGGCCTTGAAAGGTCATTGAATCCAGTCCCCTGCCTTCACAGCAGGACCAAGTACTGTCCCTGATAGATTTTTGCCCTAGATCCCTATATGGCCCCCTCAAGGATTGAACTCACAAGCCTGGGTTTAGCAGGCCAATGCTCAAACCACTGAGCTGTCCCTCCCCCCAGCTAATGGGAGTAGGAATCTCCAATATGCCTTGGATGTCCATTTCAGTAAAGAAATATATTTAAAAAGTCTGAGGGGGGGCGTGTCTCCCCAGCCCCGCAGTGCCTGTGCCTAGATGTCTGGGGGGTTGTAACAGTGTTTGCATTTTTCACTGGCTGTTTTTAATGCCAAATGGATGTAGCTGGATTAATGTGAGATCTGGTCTCCTCGGGGTATTTCAGTTCCTGGGGGGTGGAAAATATGATAAGTCCTTTTCCCCCCTTCCCTGGTTCATGTTCTTCTCCTCTCCCCTGCAGTCCATGTGCTCCTTCCTGCACCCCGGTCTGCCTGCAACCCCCACCCCTCAATCCTCCGGCCGTTCCGTCAAACAGAAAGCCAGCCCGGGAGCTAGGCTGTGCGGTTATGGAAACGATCCCCTATGCAGTCCTGCTGCTGCATGGCCCACTGGATCCCAGTGCCCCATTCTAGGGCTCTCCCGATGGCATCTGCAGAGTCTGGGCTGCCGCAGAGATAAGGAGCAGAAGCGAAAAGACTTGCAGAGGGGGAGGGGAGATGCAGAAACAAGGCTGTCTCCGAACATGGGTTTATTTCTTGGCTTTGCATGTGTCTGAAATATGTAACCGCGTGTAAAATGTACTTAAAACAGTGCAGATCCAGCCAGTGTGCTTGATATTTGTGACACATGCTCTGAGGCTTTGCAGGGCATTTTATATGTGCTTTATCACACCATAGGTGGGGGCTTAAAAACTGAGTTCATGTTTGCGTGGTGTGTATATCAGAGATCCTGCAGCACTGTCTGTAAAGGAGGGACTTGCCCAAGCATGCTTGACCAATACCCTTATTTCCCCCACAGCTGTGCATTGTTCTGCCTGGGTGGCTGCTGTCCTCCTCCCCAGAGGTGACTGCATTTCAGTGGTGCTGTATGTACATTAAAAAGCACTTTGCACTGAAAGATGCTATGCAAATTAAGGGCCTGATCTAATTTCCATGGAAGTCAAGGGGGGATGCCTCAGCCCCTACGATTGCTGCAGGAGTTTTACTTTCGTGCTTACGAGGCTCAGGTGTGCTCGTTATTGCTGTGTCCGCCCGCACTCTGCCACAACCAGACCTCAGCTCTGCAGCTCTGTGCCATGTACAGCAGCTGGGACTGCATTCCAAATCGCAGGCTTTTATCATCCGCTGGGGGGAAACCCAGCCATGCCCTTGTGGTGGCCCCGTGACGACTAGATTCAGTGCAGGTTGCTGCTGTGCTGCAGGGTATTGGATTGACAGCACACAGCTGTGCTGGGGAAGTTGTCGGGAAAGCTGGACTGGTTGGTAGCTGGAGCATTTGGTATCCGGAAGGGGTCAGCAGTCAGTTTGAGGTTTTGGTACCAAGAAGATGCTGGGAGTTTTTGGTCCTTGGGGGGGGGGGGGGGGGGGGGGGGNCTTCTTCCCAAGAAGGCTCAGAGCCTGAAATTCCTAGCCCACTGCCTCAGCAATCCTGGACAACAACCAGCCCCCCACTCAGTGCACTAGCTGGATATGTTTGCTAACTGATCGGGGTGAAATAATGAACTGTATTGACATGCTGTGATCATCATTAGGTTTCAGAGACAACATCCATTAAGCTAATGGGAGCAGTTCATCTCTCGCTCTCTCGATGAGCTCTTGTTTCAGGCTGTATGTAGACTCAGGAAGACAGCTCTGCATTGGTTACATTTGATTCAGGCTGTCAGGGTTTGCTCAGCAACCGTTACGGCTGCAACCTCTTTTTAGAGAGAGTGGTGATTCTGGGTGTGAATTCTGTGGCAGCAGGTGAATGTGTGCAGCACAACTTCCTTAGTACTAGCTGTGCATCGGGCTGGGTGTGAGGGGACCTGATACAGTGCTGTGCATGGGGCTGCAAAGAGAGGGGACATGACGTGGGCCCTGAGCCTGCAAACAGCCACACGTGTGCTCAGTTTCACACACGTGACTAGGTCCCACTGAAATCACTGAGACTGCTTCCATGAGGCAGGTTGCAGGTGTGTTTGCTTAGTATCCCACCCGACCCCATTTAAGTCAGTGACTCAGCTCTCATCAACTTCAGCATGCTACTGGCTGGGTTATCACTCGTCCATAACGCCTTCAGGCCATCTCCTCTCTGACCTAGCCTCACCTTTTCTATCCATTGGCAGTACGATGTGTCACGGAGTCACCGGGCGATGCTCTGGAACTACTCCCTACGAAGCCAGTCCGGACTCTGGGGGAGCCTCCTCTCTCTGAGCAGACTGTCGCCAGGGCAAGAAGCTCACACGGCTTCGACCTTCCTGGGTCTGACCTCGGAGCATTCCAGTAGTAGCCCGCCATCCCAATGAAAGCCTGGACCTGCTTCTTTGGCCCGCTCCCCAGGCTATCTCTGATCACCTCCACCTTGGCTAGCTCCAGCTTTAGGCAGATACTCCACCTTGTGGCCCAAGTATGACACCTCTGACATCCCCACTTTGCACTTCCCAGCTTTTATAGTCAGTCCAGCACTTGTTTAACCTGGGACACATGGTCCTCCCAGGTCTGGCTAAAAACACAGATATCATCAATATACGCCAGGGCAAAATTCTCCATCCCCTTGAGTAACTGGTCCACCAGGCACTGGAAGGTGGCAGGTGCCCCCTTTAGGCCGAAAGGTAGGACCAGGAACTCGTATGAGCTCAGAGGGGTGATAAAAGCAGATTTCACCTGGGCATCCGGATCCAAAGGTACTTGCCAGTAGCCCTTGGTGAGATCCATAGTAGTGAGATAACGAGCACCCCCCAGCTTGTCTAGGAGCTCGTCAGGCCTAGGCATGGGGTAGGCATTGAACTTGGTGATGGCATTAAACCTCTGGTAATCCACACAAAACTGGATTGACCCGTCCTTCTTGGGGACCAGCACCACGGGAGAGGCCCAAGGGCTGGCGGGCGGCTGGATCACCCCTAAAGCCAGCATGTCCCCTCTCTCTCTCTCCAGGTTCTAGGCTGTTGTCCCAGTGACCCGGAATGGGGAGCATCTTACAGGAGGGTGGGCTCCTGTCTCCACCTGGTGGACAGCCAGGTTAGTGAGCCAGGCTGGTTGGAGAACAGCTGCTGGTAGGAACCCATCACCTCTCTGATCTCTGCCTGCTGGGCAGGGGTTAGCTGGTCTGAGAGGGGAATTGATTCCAGCGAAGGGCCGGCCCCGTCTCAGGGAATAGATCCACTAAGGGATTATCTCCCTGCTCCTCCCACTTGCCACACACGGCCAGCACCAAATTCTCCCTGTCAAAGTACGGCTTCATCATGTTGACATGGTACACCCGGTGGCTGTGAGCCCATTAGACAGTTCCACCGCATAGTTCACCTCATTCAGCTGCTTGATGACCTTAAAGGGCCCATCCCAGGCAGCTTGTAGTTTGTTCTTTCTCACGGGAATGAGAACCATCACCTGGTCCCCAGTGGCATAGGAGCAGGCACGCACTGAGTGGTGGTACCAGACCTTCTGCTTCCCTTGGGCCCTGCCTAGATTCTCCCCAGCCAAGCCCATGAGCTCAGTGAGCTTTTCCCGGAAAGTCAGTACATACTCTACCACTGATTCTCCATCGGGGGAGGCCTTCCCCTCCCATTCGTCCCTCATCAAGTCCAGGGGTCCCCTCACTCTCTGTCCATACAGCAACGCAAAGGGAGAGAACCTGGTTGATTCCTGGGGCACTTCCCGGTACGCAAACAGCAGGTGGGGTAGATACTTGTCCCAGTCCTGCAGCTGCTGGTTCATAAAGGATTTCAGCAGCATCTTTTGGGTCCCATTGAACCTCTCCACCAGCCCGTTGGAGTGAGGGTGATACGCTGAGGCCCAGGTGTGTCGGACCCCACACTTCTCCCACAAGCACTGGAGCAGAGTTGACATGAAATTGGAGCCCTGATCTGTAAGGACCTCCTTGGGGAACCCCACTCTGCTGAAAACGGTCAGCAGTGCGTCTGCCACAGTGTCTGCCTCGTTAGAAGACAGAGCCATTGCCTCGGGATAGCGAGTAGCAAAATCTACCACCACCAGAATGTATGTTTTCCCTGTCCGAGTTGCCTTGCTGGGGGGTCCCACTATGTCCATGGCCACCTTCTGGAAAGGCTCCTCTATGATGGGCAGGGGCCTCAAAGCTGCTTTCCCCTTGTCCAGGGCCTTCCCCACCCTCTGGCAGGGGTCACAGGACCTGCAGTATTGCTGGACAGCATCAGCGACCCTGGGCCAGTAAAAGTTCCGTAGCAGCCTCTGCCTGGTGCGCTGGATCCCCTGGTGTCCCGAGAGAGGGACATCGTGGGCCAGGTACAGTAGCCTGCGGTGGTACTTCTGGGGGACCACTAGCTGTCTCCTTATCCCCCACGGTTCCACTTCCCCTTGGGGAGCCCATTCCCGGTACAGGAATCCCTTCCCCCACAGGACTCTGTCCCTGCAGCCTTCCCCCAGGGGTTCGGCCGTGCTGTGGCCAGCAAGTTCCCTCAGCTTTTCTAAGGACGGATCCTTCCGCAGCTCGGCCTGGAATTGAGCGGCGGGGGAAGGGATGAGGACCTGCTCCCTCTCAGTGACTGGGTCCGAGGCCACAGCCCCGCCAAGACCTGTCCCCAGTGGCTCATACCTCACTGATCATTCTAAAAATAGAACAGATAAAATTTCGAACAGCCTGAGACCGATTCTTAGCAAAAATACTGCGAACAATGGCTTGTAACAACGAATTTATGCACATAACATTAACTGAAATTATTTTTAACTATTTTTAAGTGTGTTTACTTACTTACTCTTTGTCTTTCTGATGATACCGCCATCTTGAATGGAAGTAATCTAAAAGTAAATGTGTGTTTTGTCGTTTGAGGGAGGTGCATTACCGAGTGTTTATATTTTATTAAAACCCCTTGGAAATGACTTCGGTGTCAAAAAAAAGAACACTCATGGAAGAAAAGAGAGTTTTCCAAGACAAATGGGAGAATTTATATTTTTTCACAGAGGTCAAAGATAAAATTCAATGACTTATTTGTCAGCAAACGATTGCTGTTCCCAAGGAGTATAACATGCGTCAGCACTACGACACGATGCACTGTGAAAAATATGATTCATTCACCAGAAAAATCCGAGAGGAAAAAGTTCAGCAACTTAAAGCAGCATTTGCCAAGCAAAGACATTTCTTTTCGGAGATTAACAAGTCTAGCGAAGATTCAGTAAGAGCAAGTTTTGTGATAAGCGAAATGATAGCTAAATCATCGCGACCTTTTACAGAAGGCCTATTCATAAAAGAATGTCTTGTGAAGGCCAGCAAAATGTTATGTCCTGATAGGAAGAAAGTTTTTGAAGGCGTAAGCTTGTCTGCCAATACAGTTGCCTGCAGGATAACGGATTTAGCAGATAATGTGCAAAAACAATTGATTCAAATGGCAAAAGACTTCGAAGCATTTTCAATTGCTCTTGATGAGAGTACAGATGCATCAGATACCGCACAGTGTGCAGTGTTCATTAGAGATGTGGATTGCCTGCTGAATATAACTGAAGAATCGCTAGACTTAATGCCACTGAAGGGTACCACAACGGGACGGGACATATTTCAGGGACTGGAAGAGTGCATTGAAAAAGCTGCGCTGCCATGGAACAAACTCGTATCTTTGGCTACGGACGGTGCGCCATCAATGTGCTCTGAAAACATGTGGGGTGGTTGGATTATTGAAGACCAAACTGAACAGCCTCAATATACCAGGAATTAGCTTCACCAGTATACACTGCATTTTGCACCAAGAAGCCCTGTATAGTAAAAGTCTACAAATGAAGGAAGTTATGGATGTAGTTGTTAAACTCATTAATTTTATACGTGCACGAGGGCTGAATTACAGACCGTTCACTTCTTTTCTAGCAAGTATGGACAGCAAATATGGGGAACTTCTGTATCACACTCAAGTTAGATGGCTGAGTCCTGGAGATGTTTTGAAGCTTTTTTTTTGCACTTAGAGAGGAGATGGATTCCTTCATGAAAATGAAAAACAAGGAGGTTCCACAGCTTGCTGATTCCACTTTTATCTGCAACCTTGCTTTTCTAACATGTAACTGAATGCACTGAACTTGAAGCTTCAGGGTAGAAAACAGGTGATAACACAGATGTATGACAGTGTGACTGCTGGCAATTTGGTCCATTTCTCGACTCTGAATTCCTTAGGAAAAGTTGAACCCAAATCCTTGAAAGAATATGCAGATATCATTTCTAACTTACACAAACAGTTTGACGTGCGGTTTAAAGATTTCAAGGCACTTGAACCACATTTTCAACTTTTTTCCACACCATTTGCTGCGGAAATTGACAATGTTGCAGAGGAAATGCAGATTGAGTTAGTGGAGCTTCAGTGTGATATCATTTTGAAGCAGAAGTATACAGATGTTGGAATTCCAGAATTCTACCGGTTTCTTTCACAAGAAAGATTTCCCATTTTATTCTCTGCTTCCGCAAGGGCAATGGCAATGTTTGGAAGTACTTATATATGTGAACAGTTTTTCTCTTCCATGAAGATTAACACATCTGTGTTAAGGTCAAGGCTCACTGATGAACATTTGCAAGCAACACTGAGATAGGTTTCGTCTCAGGATATCAAACCTAATATTGATGCTCTCGTTGATGCAAAACGCTGCCAGCTAAGTGGCCAAAAATGAAATGACTTTTCGCATTACAGTTTTTAAAAAGTTAATACATTGACTTTTAATAGCATACTATGTTACTCTTCATTTTTTACTATACTTTTGTATCGTTGTATGAAAAGGTGTCAGTGATGCGGCCCTCGGGCCAATGTACTAGTCCTCATGTGGCCCTCAAGGAACTTTGAATCCAGAGCATCAAGCCTCCCCAAGGAGCTGGCCTGGGAGACTCCTTGCTCTTCGGCCATTGCTAAACTGCCAACCCCTCCTGCCTGGGGAGCCAGCCCCTCCTCCAGCTGGGCTCCCACCCAGTTAACCCTTTGAGGGCTCGGTTTGCTCATCCTGTCCCTGAGCTTTTGGCACTGGGCCCATCTGTGGCCGCTCTGCCCACAGTAATTACATCTCAGGTCCCATTGGTCTCCGGGGGCCGGTCAGTCAGCTCGGGTATTGGCTGTGCCTCTCGGGAGGGATTTATCCAAAACTCCCTTCTGGGAAGCCCCTGGGTGACCCCCTTCTGCACTGATGTGGGCCTGTCCCCCTGGGATTCCATTCAATATCCCGACCTGCTGTCTACAAACTCGCCAGCCAGCTGCCCTGCACAGCTCAGCTCCTTCGGCCTCTTGTCCACCAGCCACATCCTCAGGTCAAGGGGACAGAGTTCATCTAGTCGCTCCAGCCCCATCAGTTCAATCACGTCCTCCATTCACCCACTTGCGGATGTATTCCCCCCATCAGCGTGACCAGTTCCAGACAGGTCAGCCCCTGGGTCTTCTGCACACCCCAGAACTGTTTCCTGTACGCCTCGGGGGTCCGCTCAAACTTGCACAGCAGGGCTTGTTTGAACAGTTCATAGTCCCCTCCTTCCACCCCATCCATCTGGCTGAACATCCCTATGGCTTTGGGACCCAGTAAGGGGGTGAGATGTTGAAGTCTGTCTGCAGGGTCGACCTGGTGCACATTGCAGCCTTCTCAATGGCAGTGAGGAAGGCATCTATATCATCCCCTTCCTTAAACTGAGGCAGCACTTTGATATCGGAGTTCTCTGCAGGCTTAGCTACCCTGGGCTCATCCCCACTCACCACGGTAGGGGTCTCTCTGCTTCTCAGCTCCGCCATCGCCAGTTCATGCTGCCTCTGTCTTTCACGATCCTCCAGCTCCTTCTGTTTCAGTTCCATTTCCAACTCCAACCGTGACAGCTCCACCAACAGGGAACTCGGCCGTGAAGATCCACTGCTGGTCAGTAGGTGGATCCTGGGGTTGCCTGGCTGCTTTCAGCCCCTCCCGCGTCCCTGGTTGGGTCGGTGGCTGGGGTGACCCCTGGGGCTTCCTGGCTGCTCCCAGCCTCTCTTGCGGCCCCAGCTGGGTCAGGAACCAGCTCCTTAGAGCGATCATTCTCTTCCAACCGAGCAATCAGCTGGGCCTTGGTGAATCTTCCAATGTGCAGCCCTCTCTCTCTGCACAGCTCTACAATATCCTTCTTAAGGAGATGGTTATAGGCCATCTCCATGCTGTTCCCAAGTTGTCAGGGACTCACAGGCCTGTGCTCTCTCAGCTTCCCATGACCGCTGGGAGGAACCACTTCAGTGTGACACCCCTTCTCGGGGGTCCACTCTCTCTCAGGGTTAAGCTGTAGGTTCCTCCGCCTGGAACCGCACCTCTCTGAGCCTTCAGCACGCCGGCTAATCCCCATTCATTCTACTGCTCCCCAGACACTTACTGCAGGATGCTCTGTCCACACGGTGCAGTTGATCCCACCTCTGCCACCAGTTGTCACGGAGTCACCGGGGCGATGCTCTGGAACTACTCCATAAGAAGCCAGTCAGGACTCTGGGGGAGCCTCCTCTCTCTGAGCAGACTGTCTCCAGGGCAAGAAGCTCACACGGCTTCCACCTTCCTGGGTCTGACCTTGGAGCATTCAGCATCCCCTTCCACACTGTGCGCTTCCCGCAGCGAGTCTGCCCGGGTGGGGTCCTGGGGAAGCCAGAGGGTCCTGCACCCCAACTCCGCAGTCAGACGTGACTCTCAGCCAGTCGGTAAAACAGAAGGTTTATTAGTCGACAGGAACACAGTGTAGAACAGAGCTTGTTATTACAGACATCAGTGACTTTCAGCCAAGTCCTGGGCCAGACATCCTGGACTCTCCCTCTTCCAGTCCCCCCACGCAGACTGCCTGCTTGGTCACATGGTGAAATCCCCAACTATGTGGGGGAGAGAGAGGCTGCACAAAGGAGATCATGTAGAACCAATTGCGAAAGGAGCCCGTGTCCTGGCTGAAACCCAGGGAACCAAGATGCACCAGATCTCCACCCCAGGAAGGGCACCGTGCTTCAGGACATCATCACCGCCTGTCTGTGGGGGCTCTGGGCCTGGGGTCTGGTGACCTCTCCAACATCCATAGAGAAGCCAACTCTGTGGGGGTCTGATCTATTGATGGGCATTTCTGGGGCACCTGTCACTGTCGAATCAAAAGAGACACCATGGCTTAAGATGGCAGCTTGCCTGGAAACAGAGCATTGAGGCCGGTCAGCCCGGCAGGGGCTGGGTGCGCGGCTGCAGGGGAATGTGGGAAGCAGGAGGCAGTGTTGCAAATCTCTCCATGTTTTCAGTGCACAGGTAGGCGAGCCTGTTAGGCGATCTGTCCGGTGCTAGCAGGACACTTCCCAGGAAGAACACCTAGCACCTTTCAGCACCGGATCTCAAAGCCCTTTCTGGACATTTGTTAACCAACGGGAGCCTGCATGTGGGTTTGTGCAAATAAGCTTGTGCCCTTTTGCTTCCTCCTTTACAATGAAGACGGAAACGGGCTTGGTAGGAAAATAAAATCAATCCTGCTTGTTTTTCTACCTTCAGAATCTCAGGAATTCCAGTCTGACCTTGCTCGAACCCCCTGAATGTCCCACAGCCTGGGCTCCCTCCAAGAGCTGTGTTTTAGCAAAGACGCCCTTCCTCCGCAGTGTGCACTAGCATTGGAGTTAATTGTGTGTTAACAAAAACAAACTGAAAGCAAAGGCCCTGAGTCTCCTCTCACTGACACCAGTTTTACCCTGTGTAACTCCACTGAATTCAATGCAGTTACTCCTGATTTACGCCAGTGTGAGTCAGAGGAGAACCAGGTCTGGAGAGTTTGAAACAGTCCGACGGAAAATCGTTTCTCCATTCAGTTGCTCACCTTCTCTCTTGGCTCTTCATGAGTTCTCATGGCACTGGGGAATCTCCCAGCCTAGACAGACCCTGAGTTTCCAAGGGTTTAAAAAACAAGCACTTTTCTGTGGGACAAACGCTGTCTTCAGTTGTTTTCTCCTTTAAGGCTCTCGGTCTCCCCCAGGTCGGTATTTAGCTGTTACACAGGTAGGGAAGCTGACCCCCAGAGCTATGGTTATGCAGGGAGTCGGCCAGGACTGGACACAGGAGTTCCTACCTCCCCATGGCCATGCGGTGATGAATTCTCCCTTTGTAGTGTATGCGCTGTGTAGAGCGGCATCCGTCTGGGACAAAGATCCATTTGTGCCTGGCTGCCTCCTGAAGCTACAGCCTAGGCTGTTCTTTCCACCCAGCCCTCGCATACCTTGCACCAAGGCCGGCCAGCTGGCGTTTCCCTCGGCTTCGGGGGAACTGAGCAGGCGTATTTCCACAGTCCTCCCTCCTCTCCCTGTCGCAGCAGCTAGGGCCCAGTGGAGGAGGGAATCCCATCGCTGGCATGGATGGATGCATCCGAGGACCACATGTCTCTTATTTCAAGGCCTGTCTGTGGCCTGGGTCGCTGGTTATTGTACAGAAAAGAGGGTTTCACCCTGGCTGGCTGCAAGGCCCAGCAGCCTGGCCCCCGCGCAGGGGCCTCTGGTAGCTGAGCTGGTGCCACTGCTAGTAGGCAGCACCAGAAGAAACCCCCCAGATCAACCGCACAGTGATGCTGCCACCCAGCCCTGCGGGTGCCCTGCCAGGGAGCGAGCTGCTCCCTCCCGCCAGCCCTGCCCTGTGCGTCGGGAGGCCTGCACGGGAGCTGTGCTAGCGGCGTGGCTGTGGTGTGTACCCGGGGTCTGGGCAGGTCTGGACTCGGGGGCTAGCGTGAGCTCTGTTTGGGCTAGCTCGGCTACACTGCCATTTTCAGCATGCCAGCTGGAGCAGAGCGCGGGAACGAATCACCCCTCCCCACTCAAATGGAGACGGCCCCATAGCATCAGATCCATGGGGAGGCTGCAGGTGGCGAGCCTATGGCTAGCCACATGCAAGTGGCTACTGAGCAAGCCTGGAAGCCAGTGGTCTCCTTTCTTCTCTCCTCTCCTTGGGTGAGAACCAGGAGGAAGCCAAGGGCGGAGAGGGACTGCAGCCCCGAGTGGCTTTCCGCTTGCGGAGCGTGCCAGCATAGGCAGGATCGGCGCCGGAGAGTGGGAGAGGATGGCAGGAAGGGAGGAGGAGAGACAAGAAAGGGAGGCAAAGAGAAGAGAAAACAGAGGAGAAAGGAATGAGCAGCTTTCTCTCCTCTCCTCCCCAGCTTCACCTCCCTGTCCTCTACTCCAACCACCCCCTAGCCGCCGTCTCCCTATAAACAAACCCTGCTTCGTTTTAAACAGGGAGAGTGTCTCCGACTCTGGACAAGCTTTGCAGCAGCACAGCGCGTCCCAGGGACCTTTCTGCGGGGCTTTGTGTGCGTGCAGTCACCGCACAGACACCCCTGTGCTGGGGACAGCATTGCAAGTCCCGAGTCTCTCTCGACTCGTGGACGACCTCAGGTGAGCCTTGGTCAGGCTAAACTGCAGAAAGCTGCGTTCTGCAGGGGCCACAGGGACAGGGACAGCACAGCCGCCTGCTGCATTCGCTGCCTCACAGCCCCATCGAGGTTCTCTCGCAGTGGGGAGGTGTCGTCTGTATCGCTTCTGCATAGCGCCGCTCCGGGTCGGCAGAGCACAATGAGATCGTGTTGGCCGTTGGTATTCCTTGAGGGCTCCGCACCAGAGCCAGCCGTGGCGGTTTTGTGTGCCTTACAGAGCAGTTTTGTTCACTCCCCACAGCAGTGCTGCCAACTGTGTCTGTTTTATCGGGAGTCCTGTAAGATTTGGAGTTTTTCTGAAAGCCCCACGTGAGATGGGGAGAATCTCAGGGCTGGCTTACACTGAAAAGAGACCAGCCTAGCTACATCTCCCCGGGGCAGGAAAATATCCCCTCCCCCCGAAGAGCTGTAGTTAAGCAGTGGTGCCACTGTCGTGTTTTATGTGTAGCCATCACCTCAGCTTTCATTTTGCGGAAAAAGGAAAGTTTTTCTAGCCCCCATGGTTGCAGAGAAAAGCTTGAAAACATATTTGGGGTCGGGAAGGAGTTTTCCCCCGGGTCAGATTATCTGGGACCTTCGGGTGTTTTGCTCTCCCCTGCAGCGTGAAGTGTGGGTTGTTTGCTGGGATCATCGGGGTCACGGTGTATCTATATCCCGGCATTGCAGGGGCCATGGGCACTGGTGCACCTCGCTCCCTCCTGTGGTAGGCAGCAGGTTAGTCTCCTGAGAGCTGTAGTACTCGGTTTACTTTCTGTTGTTGGGTCAGTGCCTGGGTGCGGGGTGGTGCTGGTGGCCTGTGAGATACAGGAGGTCAGACTGATGACCTGGTGCACCCATCTAGCCTTGAAGTCTATGACAGGATCCCTTAAAGTCCCCAACAGCAGAAAGCTGATAGAGAACCCAACGTTGATTGTATTTTGAAATCTCATGATTTCAAGCCCAATCTTGTGATTTTGGGGGCCAGACCCATGATTTTTGAGTCCTTGACATAGGCGCTGACTTCCCCTGTACCCAGTGGGTGCTCGACCCCCCCCCCCCGCCCGCGCCCCCACCCCTGCCCTGCACCGCCCTCGCCCCGCCCCCATTCCACCCCTTCCCCAAAGTCCCCGCCCCTTTCAGCTGTTAGGCGGCGGGACGCACTGGGAGGGAGGGGGAGGAGCAGGGACACGGCGCGCTCGGGGAGGGGAGTGGGGGGAGCTTGGCTGCCAGTGGGTGCAGAGCACCCGCTAAGTTTTCCCCGTGGGTGCTCCAGCCCCGGAGCACCCACGGACTCGGCGCCTATGGTCCTTGGGATTGGTGATTCTGGTCACTCCTGTGTGCCTAGCAGCAGCTGGAGGCCGGAGAGAGTCCACGGGATGATTCTTTGGCATCCGCCCTTGTACAAACAGAGAGGGAGGAGGCGGCTCTCTGAGTCTTGTCTCGCCAGCAGCGTCCTGCTGCAGAAGAGGTGCCCCCATGGGGTGGGGGGTCTGGGTAGAGGCTCGAGAAATCCCCAAAAGCTTTCCAGGGAAGAGTTGTCCCGACAGGCTGGGCCCAGAGGGCTGTGTGTGCTGGTGGGTTTTAGTACAGCTGTAGCACTTCACAAACGCCAAGGCTGAAATCAGGGCTGCACCTCCAGCAGGTGCAGCCTCGAAGCAGGTCACACCTCTGTGCCCTCTCTCTTTGGGGCTGCTCTTTGCGACCAGCAGCTCTTCTACAGCATGGCTGCCTGCCCCAGAGCTGCCTCGGGGCAGCTCTGCAAATCCGGAATCCCCAGAGGGGTGTGTTATGGGGAGTCCCGGCTCTGCCCTCAGCACCCCCTCTGGAATTCTCCTGCTACAACCCTCCTTCACTGTCCCTGCCCTCTGGAAGGGAGAGATGGAGTGTTGTCCCCATTTTACAGATGGGGAAACCGAGGCACGGAGTGGCTAAAAGCAACATTTCCAGACTTGGTACGTAAAGTCAAGCGCCTTGATCCATATCTGGGAACCTAAATAAATACATCTGGGCTGATGTCCAGAGCAGAGCTGACCCTGCCTGGCCAACAGGGGCATTTGAGCTCGACCTTCAGTGCTAAGGCCATGAGCCTCCACTGCAGAGCAATGACAGGACGGGTGGAACTGGGAACTGTCCCACCCCAGGAGACCTCTGGGAAATGCTCCTCCCTCCTGAGACGGGATGGGGGGACTTCTGGGGTGGCTCCATCATGCCTGCAGTGAGACAGAGAGAATGCTGACCTATCCCCTTCCCGCCTGGTGTGAACCAGGGGTCCCCTCATCTGATGTGGGGCAGAGGGGATTCTGGGATGGCGCCCTCCTGTCCGGTGTGGGGCAGAGGGGATTCTGGGATAGTGCCCTCCTGTTCCGCGCAGGAGAGAGGAGTTGGGGGTTACCCGTGGGAAGTTGAGTTAGGAGCAGCTGGGCAAGGCGATGCTCTTGGGCGTGGGGAGGGGGAGCCAGCGGAAATGAATTCTTTCTTGACATGGCTGTGGAGCTGAGGCGGCCGATGAGCTACGGGGAGAGCGAAGGAAATGAGTTAACCCAGCCTGCCCCCTCAGTGCAGCTGCACAGCAGGTGCTGCTGGGACAGTGACGTCCTGCAGCAAAAGGAAAGGGGGCAAAGTGGCCCATAGCTGGGGGCGGGGGAGGGTCCCTGGGCCGTTTCTCACAGCAGAAGGCAAACCTGCGTGGTGGGGAGGGAGGGCATGGGGTGAGGGCAGGCGGTCTGCTTCCACGGCCACTGGAGCTGTACCCCACAGAGCCGTGGAGGGTGGAAAACAATGCTTTGTCCTTTACACAGATCCCTGTGAAGTAGTGGTGGTTATCCCCTTGCCAGGGGGAGGAAATTGAGGCAAGGTGAGGTGACAGAGAGAGAACCTAGGAGTTCTGACTCCCTGTCCCCTGCTCTAACCACTAGACGAGACTCCCGTCCAGGGGTGGGAACAGACCCCAGGAGTTCTGACGCCTAGTCATCTGCTCTAGCTACTAGTCCATACTTCCTTGTTACACTGGGGTATAACCCCAGAACTGTGATTCCCGATCCTTTGCTCTCACTCCTAGGCCACGCTCCCTTGCCCAGGTGGGAGCAGAACCGTGGGGCCTCTGTCCTGGGTGCCTGCTCTGGCATGGGGAGGAGGGGGAGGAGCAGGGGCCGTGGGTTAGATTCAATGAGCTGTTGTTCACAGGTGGTGCTGCGGCTCCCAGTGCCCATGATGACCAGGTGTCCGGTTTTTTACTGGAACAGCCGGTCGAAAAGGGACCCTGGTGGCTCCAGTCAGCACCACCGACCGGGCCGTTAAAAGTCTGGTCTGCAGGGCTAAGGCAGGCTAGTCCCGACCTGTCCTGGCACCGCGCTGAGCCGCAGAAGCGACCAGCAGGTCCGGCTGCACCCCAACCCCCTCATCCCCGGCCCCACCCCAGAGCCCTCACCCCCCTGCGCCCCAACCCCCTCATCCCCGGCCCCACCCCAGAGCCCTCACCCCCCTGCGCCCCAACCCCCTCATCCCCGGCCCCACCCCAGAGCCCTCCCCCCCCCGCGCCCCAACCCCCCCATCCCCGGCCCCCCCCCCGAGCCTGCACCCCCAGCCAGAACCTTTACCCCCTCCCAAGCCCCTGCCCCAGCCCAGTGAAAGTGAGTGAGGGTGCGGGAGAGTGAGCCACTGAGGGAGGAGGAATGTAGTGAGCGGGGGTGTGGACTCAGGGAAGGGGTGGGGCGGGGCCTAAGGGAAGGGGCGGGGCTAGGGTTTTCAGTTTTGTGCGATTAGAAAGTTGGCACCCCGGTGCCTGCTGCTGAATTGATCGAGGATGGGGAAGAGCAGGGGGACCCGTGCTGCCCACCCAACCCCTAGAGCCGCCACACACAAGACATTGGCCCTTTGCAGGCCTAGGGGGACCCACACTCCAAACTCTCTCTCCCCCGGATCTAAGCAGCCATGTTTCTCTCCTGTGCTTCTCTCTGCCTCGCTGGGGCCTGCCTGACCCTTGGCTAGATCTGTGTATTGCAACTCATCGTTCAACCTCCCGCTGCAGCTGGGGGATGAGTTCTTGGTGTGGCTCCCGCCTCCCCCCACCACACACACCTCCCCCCGCAGAATGTCCGGGATAAATCTCTGGCCCTGAGCACCTGTTGGGGGGACATTCCCAAGGTAAAAGGGCCTGGCTGAATGGCCCGTAGCCGTAGCCGGCCTTGGCTCGCAGGCAGCGGATTATTTCAGCGGCACTAACTGGGACAGGATTGGGAGTGTCTGGGGCTGGCAGAATGATTATTTATGGAGTGCCAGGGGTGCTTTGCACACAAGCCCACAGTCTAGTTAGATGCAGGCCAGCGGGGGGATGGCCAACGAAGATTCGGGGGGGGAAGGGCTCCAGCCAGCGAAGGAGCATGCGCACGGTGTGCTTTGGGATGAAGGTGCCCTGGTGGGAGGTTTTGTTTAGAACAGACAATGTGCTACAATGATGTGATGGTCTGGGTGACGCTGCCCTGTACTGGAGACTGGTCAGCTGTGTGCCATGGGCCCGATACTGCTCCTACCCGCCGGTGCTTTTCCAGGAGCAGGAAGGGGCCTGTTTTGGAGCATGAGTATCTGAGTCTGGTCTGCTGGAAAGGCCTGGGTGGATGTGGGGTGAAGCACAGCAGTGGTGGCTAGGAATTGATGCCAGAATCAGAAATGTCCGGCTGGAAGGGACCTGAGCGGGCAGCTCGGCCAGTCCCCTGTGCTGAGGCAGGGCCATTGAACCTGGCTCGAAGGAGCAAAGGCCCCCAGGAGGCAGAGTCTGGCTGGGGACAGGTAGGCACTGGCCAGAAGAGAGTTCAATGGGGGGATGCTGATTGCGCGGAGGCCCAGGTGGGTCAGTGTGTGTGTGAGGGGGGGTCAGTCTGTGTGTTTGTGGGGGGGTCTGTGTGTGTAGGGGGGGTCAGTGTGTGGGGGGAGGGGGAGTCTGGGGGGGACAGTGTGTGGGGGGGTCAGTGTGGGGGGATGAGGGGGGTCAGTGTGTGTGGGGGGGAGGGGGGGACAGTGGGGGGGGACACAGTGTGTGGGGGAGGGGGGGTCAGCGTGTGTGTGTGTGTGGGGAGGGGTCTCCTGCTGCAGGGAGGGAGATGGGCCTTTCCCCTGTACAGCTGGACTTGGGAGCAGGCCTGAGGCTCGGGCACAGAGCAGCTGAGGAGGGACTGGGCTGCTGGCGGGAATCATGAGCTAGGCCTGTGGGGGTCTCTGAAGCCTGTGTCAGACCCCAGCAGTGCCCTGGGTGTGAATGAGATTGCCCCCTCCCCCCCGGGTGTGCCAGAGAGACTTGGGGATGGGGAATCAAGCAGGGGTTTAACCCCCGATCTCCCAGCTGGGTGCACGAGGAGAAGTGGAAGCCCCCTGCCCCCGGTGCCTGCCCCGTCCCTGAGGCTGAGCGAGGGAGGCCCTCCCTGCACACCCCTGGTTTCAGCGGTGGGATTGGAGAGCAGCCTGAGATCTGCCCCGTCCCAGCTCCTTCGCAGGCAGCGAGCCCCGGAACAGCCTCCTGCTCCCCCAGCAGTCTCTGCCAGCCAGCCTGAGAGGCACGTCGCTCTCCTGGCCTGTTCTCACGGTCTCTGCCTGGAGCTGGGGATGCTGGATGCTGGGGGGCGGGCTGCCAGCCATCTCCGGGCCTGGGCTGCCCCCTGGTGGCCATCAACGGGGCTCTCTGGTGAGGAAGGCTGGGATAAAGCAGGCGCTTCTGTCTAGGCCCGTAAGATAGACTCCCTGGGCCAAATCTATCCCTGGAGTAAAGCCATCCATCCTCATGACACCAGTGCCCCTGATGGGCTCAGCCCTCAGCTCCCCACGGGTTTTGAGGCTCTGGAGACCTCCTACCCCAGTCAGGGGTTTGGTTCCTGACATGGCTACATGAGAGGATTTGCACTGACTGGCTTACAGTAGGGAGCAGGTGAGATTGCCCGTCTGTCCTGATCCTCATCCTGTGCCCCCTGCTCTGCTCCCAGCCCAGCCCAGCCCAGCCCATGGCCTTAGTCACTGTAAATCCCTCAAAGCCAGAGCCTCCCTGCTGCTTTTTTCTCATGTGTATCCTGTGCACTGATTCAGCAAAGCGGGGCTGCACCCACAGAGCTCTGCAGCTGGACAGCCCAATCCGGGGGGCGGGGAGTCCCTGCACCGAGTCTCTTCCAGCTGGAAAGGAAAATCCAGCTCCGGTACTTATATTCCCCACACACACACCCCTTGATTCCCATCTGACTCTAGTGCACTCTGCCTTGGTCCGCAAAAAGAACAGGAGTACTCGTGGCACCTTAGAGACTACGCAAAAGAATAAATGGACACAAATCTGACATCAGGAATCAGAACATTCAGAAACCAGTGGGAGAACACTTCAACCTCTCTGGTCACTCAGTGACAGACTTAAAGGTGGCAATCTTGCAACAGAAAAGCTTCAAAAACAGACTCCAACAAGAAACTGCTGAACTTGAATTAATATGCGAACTAGATACCATTAATTTGGGCTTGAATAGAGACTAGGAGTGGCTGGGTCATTACACAAATTGAATCTATTTCCCCATGTTAAGTATCCTCACACCTTCTTGTCAACTGTCTGAAATGGGCCATCTTGATTCTCACTACAATCGTTTTTTTTCTCCTGCTGATAATAACTCATCTTAATTAATTAGCCTCTTAGAGTTGGTAGGGGAACTTCCACCTTTTCATGTTCTCTGTATGTCTATATATCTCCTTGCTCTATGTTCCATTCTATGCATCCGATGAAGTGAGCTGTAGCCCACGAAAGCTTATGCTCAAATAAATGTGTTAGTCTCGAAGGTGCCACAAGTCCTCCTGTTCTTTTTGCGGATACGGACTAACGCGGCTGCTACTCTGAAATCTGCCTTGGTCGTGCCTCACTCGGGACAGCCACATGGAAATCCTGCCCTGGACTCTGCTGTCCCAACAGGATTGGACTGTGGCTGGAGCACTTTCCCCTGGGCGCCTGGTTCAGGTGCATGTGCTGCCCCACGGCTGCCCAGGCTGGTGCCCAGGTTCGAGGGGCTGCGCTGTGGTTCAGTGAAGATGCTCCGATGACAAAGCTTTTCTCTCCCTGCAGGAGCCACGAGAGACATCGGCTCGGCACTGACCCGGATGTGCATGCGGCACCGCAGCATCGAGGCCAAGCTGAGGCAGTTCACCAAGTAAGTCTGATGGGCACCAGTGACACGAGTTTGCCAACCTCAGCCTCCCGCCCTAAGGATGAAGGAAGTGGCAGTGTCACACTGCGACAGGCACTCAGACAGCTTTGTCCCGCCCAGGGCCTGATCCAGGGAGGTGCTGAGCCCCCAGTACAGCCCTTGGGTGCAGCTGGGAGCTCCGCATTTCTGAGGTATTTCGGGGTTGCCCTGCTCAGCACTGTAAGGCCAGCGCCCGCCCGGGTCTGCAAAGGTATTTTAGCCCCTCATTCCCAGCAGGCTCTTTAACCAGGCTCGCTCTGGTGTCTCCTTGGTGCAGTGCCCTGATGGAGAGTCTCGTCAACCCCCTGCAGGACAGGATTGAGGACTGGAAGAAAACGGCCAATCAACTGGACAAGGACCATGCGAAAGGTAAAGCCCAGGTGACAGGCGGTGGGGATTTGCTATTCTCCAGGAGATAGCGGGGCGGGGAGGGGATATGCCCTATCCACCGGGGGGGTGCACTGTGCCTGGGGGGAGGGGACACGCCGTATCCACCGGGGGGGGGTGCACTGTGCCCGGGGGGGGGGGGG
>QXTE01000038.1:12239319-12261426 GCA_003942145.1 Platysternon megacephalum | reverse complement strand
GGGGGGGACCACGCCGTGCCTGGAAGGGGTGAGGGGGGACCACGCCGTGCCTGGGAGGGGAGGAGGGGGGGACCACGCCGTGCCTGGGAGGGGACGGGGGGGACCACGCCGTGCCTGGAAGGGGTGAGGGGGGACCACGCCGTGCCTGGGAGAGGCGGGTTAGGGGAGTGTCCTGGGTCGGGGCAGGAGGAATCGTGCACCGGCTGGGCGGAGGGGGCTGGTGTCCTGCTTGGCGGCCATGACACATCTCCGGGTCTGTTCTGTGTCCTCAGAGTACAAGCGAGCCCGCCATGAGATAAAGAAGAAATCCTCTGACACGCTGAAGCTGCAGAAGAAGGCCCGCAAAGGTGAGAGCCCTGCCTGACCCCCAGTGCCCATGCCAGGGAGGGCAGCCTGCCCCCCCATGCGCTATGGGCCTGCCCCCTTGTGGGGGTCTCATCTGCTTTCACACCCAGGCAGGGCTGGGCTGGGTCAGGTGTGGCTGGAGAGTCCCTGGTGCCCCATGGCTCTAGGGGTCACTGTGCTGCCTTCGACTTGAGACCTTCCCTGAGGCCGGGGGCTCTGACGGGGAGGAAGTAGTCAGGACCCCAGTTCACAGTCTCCCCTCCAAGGCAGGACAGAGACCCCGGTGCCACCTGGGCATCCTGGCTCGGGGTTGAGCGTACAAGCGAGCTCCTCGTCCTGCTAGCCACGTTCCAGCTCTGCCTCCCTCGGTTCCCTCCGCAGCTTGAGCTGGGACCAGGGTTCTTCTTCCCCCTCCTGCCCCCAGGGTCGCGGTATGTGTGCTGCGAAGCAGCCAGTCTGCTCCGCCCCAGAGTTGGCTGCATTCTGTTGTAGCTCACAGGGCAGTGGGGAGGTTTAATTAACAAATGCTGCCGCCATTTGTGCTCCTGGGGCAGAGGGTAGCAGACCAGCCTAGTTATTCACCTCTAGGTGTTGGGAAGGTGGCTTTGATGCTGACAATGGGGATCCATCTTGGGGGGTTGTGGGGCTCAGTGACAAGGTTCAGTGGGTGAACAAGCCTGCTGCATTCTCCACGCCCCGTGGCCATGACCCCAGCACAGTCTCTGCCCCTGGACGCCATCAGAGGACTCCTGCGGTGGAGATGGCCATGGGGAGCATTCGCAAAGGGGGAAGGGCAGGGAGCGGAGGCGGCTCGGGCGCTGGGGATCCGGCTGGCACTGATGAGCACTGCTGGTGAGGAAGTTCAGGCTGGGGAGTCCCAGCCGGGCACTCGCGGGGCACTGCATGAGGACGTTGTCAGAAGAAATTTGCTGGGCATGACAGAGCATTGCTCCGCATAGGGTTCGATGGCAGATCAGTGGTACGCAGGCTCGTTGGAGACGGGGACCCTGTGGGGCGCCGACCCCCAGTTGGGGCCTGTGGCGTTACCGCAATTATAAGAACAAACTGCGCCCCTAAAATACCCTCTGCAAAGGCTCCCTGCAGGGAACCCTCCCTTTGTCCGGCTGCCCTTATCCCCAGGCACCATGGGGTTGGGGGTGGATCACACAGTCCAGCCACTCCCCCCAGCTCCCTTCAATTCCTCACGCTCCAACCCAACACACAAGGAGTTAACACCCCCCCCCCCCCCATGCAGGATAGGGGCATGCAGGGGGAAGAGGGGGACTGACCTGCCGGCCCTGGGGGGTGGGGGGGGGCAGAGTGTCCGTACATCAGCCTGTCTTTCACACATTCTCTCTCTGTCTCTCTCTCTCCTCTTTCCTCCCTTCCACATCCTTCCTGTAGAGCTACTTGGTAAGTCAATCGGTGCAAGCCAGCTCCGTCCCGCTCCCCCCAGCCCTCCCCTGTGACCTGCGCTTCATTTATCTCTGTCTCCCCTCTGGCTGAGCTCGAAATGAAACTAACCCGAGTCAGACTGCACTGGCCCGGGCAGCTGCCATACCCGGCAATGGACCGTCCCAGGCCTTCCCTGCCTGCCTCTCTGGGCCGGTGCCCCCTCGCTGTGGGTGGGCATGGAACTCCAGGCCAGGCTCGCTTCGCCCCAGTGGGGCCTTGATCTCTGGGTGGCTGCAGCAAGGCACGTGCCGTGCGCTTGCTCCAGAGCCCGGTCCAGGGGGTGGCCCAGGCGTTCAGCTCTGGTTCCCGGGCTGCGGGGTGGCCCCTTCCGTCCTGTGGCACCTCCGCCGTGCTGAGCTTATTCTGCCCCCCCATGCGCTGTCAGCTGCAATGGTGCCATGCCTGGCTTCCAGCTGAGAGCTGGAGGATCTCGGGGAATCCCCGTCTCCACCCCCAAAGGCTGCGGGGAGGGAGTGCCCCGCTCGTGTGCAGGCGAGGAACAGCACCCACAGATAGCAAGGTCCCCCGCATGCCCCAGCCTCTGGAGTCCTGCCCCCTGTGCTGGCTACAGCCCCATCCGCGGGTACGTCCCTCTGCCAGCTGAGCAGGCCTGACCTCCCTGTGGCGCATTGGAAACGCGGAGGACATGGCAGCCCCTCTAGGGGGGTCAGAGCCCCCATCTACACCCAGCAAGCATGGGTTTCATATCAAGCCCTCCCGCCCTGGCTTTCTCCTCTCCCTCTCTCTGCCCTGTTCCTCCAGGGTTCGCATGCTGTAAGCCATGTGGTGAATGCTGAGATTTCCCTGCCGGAGGCCCAGCTCCCTCCTGGAGAGCGACGGATTTCCAGCCCCAGTTGGGCCTGGGGGAAGCCATTTTCCCTTGCCCTGCACTCCAGCTCCCATCTGGCTCTGTCCCTGGTGCCTGCTGCCCACTAGCAGGGTCTCTGATTGCTGCCTCCTCCCACCCTCGCTGGGCTTTTGATGTCCAGGAGGCAGGAGTTTTCCCACGAGTAATCCTTCCAGTGACACCTGACCTGCGGTGCTTGTACCAGCTGGGCCTGCTTGTGAGTCCCTCCCGCTGGCCTGTCTCTAAACCGTTGTGTGTCAGAGAACCCCCAGCCCTCCCAGCCAGGAGTCTGTTCCGGGATCCCCACTCCAACTGCCCAGGCCAGCTCTTCACTCCGGCCATTGTGCCCACGTTCCCGGCGGCTTGGCTCTGGGCTTTGGGGCTGGCCAGACGGGAAATTCAGACTGGGACCCAGGTCCAGATTCCAAAGTGCCACAGACTTGGCCAGGGGGCTGATTCGGACCCATCTCTCCTGTGCCCCAGCAGGCCCTCTCTGGCGCTCTGCCTCCTGCCTGGTGCCCCCC
Source organism: Platysternon megacephalum (assembly GCA_003942145.1). Taxonomy (NCBI): domain Eukaryota; kingdom Metazoa; phylum Chordata; order Testudines; family Platysternidae; genus Platysternon; species Platysternon megacephalum. Next base: position 12,258,255 of record QXTE01000038.1, on the reverse strand, counting down.
CTTTGTGCAGCGCGGCCTCAGCACTCACCCACTGCAAGTTTGGGTCTCTCCACCTCCTGGCCTGATTAGCCTCTTGACTGTTTCATCCTGGGAACTCCTCGTGTCACCATCTTTCTCCTCCGTTCCCCTGGTCTTTCCGCCTGCCAAGCCTCTCGGTCGTCCGGCTTTACCTTCTCTGCACGGGAATCGCTGGGGGGCGGAGGCTTGTTGGAACTCCATGGAGTTCATGTCCTCATGTCCCCAACGCCGCCCTGGGCCCCTTCATATCAGTGCCTGGGGGAACCCATGCGCAGTAGAGAGCCCCACATCCAGTGCTCAGCCTGGTCTGCTTGGATCAAGCCTTTGAGCTGGGATTGGTCATCTCCACAGGCTGCCCCGACAGAGTGAAGCTGGGGCAGATGCCATCTGCTCTGTTTCATGCAGGTGGTACCGTGGCCCCTAAGCAGGGAAGCTGGGGGCCCCGCCAACCTAAAGCGCTCACTTCTCGGCTCCTCTTCGCTTTGCTTGCTCTGTCCATGCATGTGTGTTTCATCTTCCCACCCTGGGCTAACGCCTGGGCACTCCCGCGCCCACTGCATGGGTCACATTCTGCCCCCATTGGACGAACTGATTCACCCAAACCTCTCAGCTCTCCATATTCCACTGGCTTGTGCCTTCCTCCAGCCACAAGACGAGCAAATTCCTCCCCGGTGCAACTCCAGGGCTTTGGTGGGGCTGCCCCGGGGATGAATTTAGACCCATGTTGTTAAATGTGATGTTGGGGGGAGGGGGGATCCAGCAAGGGAAACTCCTGCAAGGTGAGTGTGAAACTGACATGGGCTGGGGAGGGCTGGGGTGGGGGCAGCTGGTCCGTTTGCAGAGCCAGCGTGCCAGGTTATGACACTGCTCCGGTTGCTATGTCCAGCCACCCTAAAGCAAAACCCCTGGGTGGGTTGGGTAGGGCTGGAGCCTGACGTGGAGGCCAGACCACCCAGGTGAGGACGGGGCTCTCTGACGCATGACCCAGCCTCTGGGGCAGCTCGACCGACCCCTGCTGGGGCCCACACAGAGAGGGGTTCAGAGGGGGGCCCACACCGAGAGGGGTTCAGAGGGGGGGCCCACACAGAGAGGGGTTCAGAGGGGGGGGCCCACACAGAGAGGGGTTCAGAGGGGGGGCCACACCGAGAGGGGTTCAGAGGGGGGGCCCACACCGAGAGGGGTTCAGAGGGGGGCCCACACAGAGAGGGGTTCGGGGGGGGCCCACACCGAGAGGGGTTCAGAACTGAACTGGCGAAGGCAGCTGGGATACTAGTCAGCCGCTGCCTCTGCTGTGGAATCCACAACAGAAAGAAGCCAGTGGAGGGGCCCACGGAGACGAGATCTCTGAACCCAGCAGATGGAGAGAGCATCTTTCCCTGTCCTGCGGTTCTTTTATAGCACTGTAGCTAGGAACAGGCTGAGCGACGTCCTTCCCTGGGGCAGCTCCACTGACCGGCCAGATGGCACATGGCCTGTCGTGTCTGTCATGGTGGACGATTAGCCCCGGAGCTAACCCGCAGCCTCGTGGTTTGGGCAGAAGGCCTCCTCCGTAGGCCTCGGGAAGGACTCCAGAGCTGTATTGCCCCGTGGGGATCCTGAGCAAAGCCAGCCACTGGCTTTTTTCTGTGCCGATTCCCCCTTACGTGGACAGACGTGGCATCCCTCAGGGAGCCCAGAGCATCCCAGCAGAGGGGGATTCTCACAGCAGGCTGTGTCTCAGGACAGCCCGGGACATGCTGGCTGGAGGCTTGTTGGAGTTACGTTACTTTCCGGTCCTCGAGGGACTTCCCCACAAGTGACCTGGCGCTGGGTGTTCAGCGGGCCTGGGATTGCATGGCGGGCCGCCTGCAGCGGGGGAGCTCGTGCCGCAGTCCGTAGGCAGCAATCCGGCAGCAGTCGCCCTAAACGCTCTGCGCGATGCTGTGCTGGCGGCTGCTCGGGTGAAATTCGGCAGTGTTTTGCCCAAGGGCTGACGTCCCCCACTGCCTGGCTCAGTTTCACAGCAGCAGAGCATGGACGAGGGAATAGCTCTGGAAGGCAGCAGGTTCGGGACCGGTGAGTGGAGAGGGGATGATGTCTCCGTGTCCTTGTCTCCTTGCAGGGAAGGGGGACCTACAGCCCCAGCTGGACAGTGCTCTCCAAGACGTCAATGACATGTACCTCCTCATGGAAGAGACTGAGAAGCAGGCTGTCCGCAAGGCCCTCATTGAGGAGCGGGGCCGCTTCTGCACCTTCATCACCTTCCTGCAGCCAGTGGTGGTAAGTGCCGCTGCCCCAGGGGTGTGTTCGAGCTCAGCGGGCTGGTTTTCAAATCAAGCCAGAAGCCAACCAGCTCCTGCTCTGGATCCCCCAACAGCCACTTCCCCACTGCCCCCAACCGTCTCCCCAGCAACAAAACCTCTCGCAAGCGCGGAGGAAGCTGCAGTCTCATCCTAGAGACGCGAGGAGGCAGGCTTCTGTGTCTCTACGGCATCCCTCCCAACAGGACGTGGTGCCACGCAGGTTTGGCCCGTCCTGCCCTCCGTAGAGGGAGACGGAGAGGCAGCCAAGCCAGACCCTCTGCGCCGCTCAGTTTAGGGGGGACCCTCAAATGGGGGTCTCAGGGAAAACTGCCCTTCAACCAGGACAGGGTCTTTGGGGGTCAAAGTGCGAGAGTCCCGTGAAAGCTGGGACTGTTGGGAGGTGTGAGCTAAGGTTAGGGTGACCAGCTAGCACGTGTGAAAAATTGGGATGGGGGGGGGGGGCATTAAAGATGCTAGGAGACGTTTCACAAGAGTAGGGAAGTTAGCCCGTGTCCTGGCCCCTTCCAGCGGGGCAGTTACAACCTGCCCTCTAGAATTCCCCAGGGCCTTTAGCGTGAACTGGACGTGTTCTTCTTTTCCCTTCTTGTCCCTATGCTGCTACGCGGTGCTGCCGGCCCCATTACGGCAGCTGCTGGCATTGTTCTCCCCCCGAGCTGGCTGCACTTCCATGGTGGGGGGTAGACGTGCCCTCCCAGAACGTATCTAAAAGGTGTTGGCCTTTCTCCGATTGCCAGGAACCACGCATGGCAGTGGCTGATACTGATCAGTTTTATGGTCCCACGTTCTGGCTGTGTTGGATGTGTGGTGACTGATGGCTAGAACTCCGTCCCTGGCTGCAGAGCTCCGAGGTGAAGGTCACAGGGAACCCGGCTGCGGATCTCCTGGAGCTGTGCTGCCAGGAGGGTTCTTGTGGCAGGGGAAAGGACGGTTGCTCCGTGGAATGGCTGGGAATTTGCCAGGCACAGCCCTCAGTGCTCCTGCTTCTCCCCAGGAGGCCAGCCGGTCCCACTTCACTCAGGGGCTGGTGCAATGGCAGATTCCAGTTACACTTCCAGAGCCAAATCCTCCACTGGTGTAAATCAACGCCCCTCCCTTGGCTTTGCGGAGTGGGGCTGGGATCCAGATTCTCTTTCCTTCGCTGGGGTTTTGCCAAGTAGGGGCTGATGAGCTACTCTGGCTGCCCCACCTCTCTGATGCTGGGTCTTGCAGGCGTTCTGCTTGGGGGTCTGGCAGAACAGTCAGGGCCAGCCAGCTGGCAGGCAGAGCAGGTTTCACACACGCCCCGTAAGCCACTGCTGACTTGGAGGAATCCAAGCAGGGCAGGAAGGGAAGGGGAAAGCCCTGGTTCCCACGGCACCGACTGCTGATGCTTCCTCCTCCTGCCTCTCAGACTGGAGAGATCACCATGCTGGGAGAGATCACTCACCTGCAGGGCATCATGGAGGACCTGGTGGTGCTGACCGCAGAGCCGCACAAGCTGCCCCCTGCCAGCGAGCAGGTGAGGGGCGCAGGGACTGGTTGTGGGGGGGAGGGAGTGCGTGGGTGGGGGATGGGAATGTTGGGGGGGGAATATTTCCAGGAGGAGAGACAGCAGCGTGTCCACTGACAGCGGAGAGCAGCCGGCCCCGACAGCGCTAACCCAGATGTCCATCGAGGGTCTTGCTGGAGGGAGGGGAGGGGAACAGAAGCACTTCGTTATAAATCAGCAGTTGCATCAATTCATAGATGCCAAGACCAGAAGGGACCATTGCAATCACCTAGCCCAGTAGTTCCCAAACTTTAACAACCCCTTTCACAAAAATATCAAATCTCGCAAACCCCCTCCTAAAAATGAATATTTCCAGGGATTTTCTCCCTTACCTGAGCATAAATTATAGAAGCAGTGATCTTGGAAATAGTTTGGTTTCTTTATGACATGTTTATTACACACTATTTATTATTACATTATTATTTATCATTACAGTATTAATTTTATTACATTATGAAAATNGTTTGGTTTCTTTATGACACGTTTATTACACACTATTTATTATTACATTATTATTTATCATTACAGTATTAATTTTATTACATTATGAAAATGACAACACTTTTCCAAGATTTCACTTTTGTAGCTCATATCACTTCGATTAAGCCTCCTACATGTTTCATCAAGGAGTACCAGACGTGAAACAGCAGGAAGGTATTTAAGACGCCAACTCAATTAAAGAGTTCCTCCCACAAGCATTCGGGTCTTGAGCAGTCCACGAAAACAACGCACGACTACAACAAAGCTTAAACCTGTTCTGCCAGGAAGTCATGGTCACGGGGCTCGGGCTGCCAGCCCCCACACCCGGGGTCCCTAGGGATGGCTCTGTCCGCCATGACAGATTTTTTTCTGAGAACCCCCAATACATTTCGCAAACCCCAGTTTGGGAACCACTGACTTAGCCTGACTGTGACGTTCCCCTGGTGTTATCCGGACTGGTGATCTGCTCGGTCACTCCAATTCTCGACTCTGGGAGCCAGCCTTGCCCTGCTCTGCTGTGAGAACCCCACTCCTGGGCTGGTCACTCACAGCCTCTAGCACGTAAGATGCTTGGATTGTGCAACCGAATGACACTAGCCAATATCTCCGGTCCCAGACACAACCCTAGGAACCTCCGCCTTGCAGTGTCCAGTTATGCCCGCTGGACGCTGCAAGCTTATATGAGTTCGTCAATTTAACAAAGAAATTGATACGTACCAGGCTTGTTATCCCAAGGGGAGTCTCTGACACGCTTCAAACCAAACGCACTGCTTCAGGTAGAATAAACCAACAGATTTATTAATGTTGTGGAAAAATTCACCTACGCATCATTTTTGATCAGAGACTCAGCCTGAGGCCTGTTTATTGAATACACACCAACGCGTTGGGGGCAGCAGCTATAGGAACTGCTCCCCCGAAGCAAGGCCTACAGGAGCTTTTAAAGCTTAAAACCACAAACAAATTACACACACTTAAGTAATGGTGACCACATTAGGAATCAAATTACACATACTTGAGCCATAGAGACCTTATTAGGAATAAGAGAGTTAGGGTCTTTTGGTACTTTCCAGCATTCTTTGGCCACCTTGCTCGGTATGAGTGCAATTTGAGTTAAGGGCTTTTTGGTGGTTTTCAGCGCTGTTACAACTTTGCCTTTTATGGGGTGCTTATTACACAATTGTCCTTTACAGGGTACAGTTACACAATGGGGTGGTTATACAATTGGTATAAGGGAAGGCATGGGTTACATTTATTTTAGATAATTGCTTCACACTTATAGGTTACTTTATTGCTTCACACAAGTGGTTATTATTATATTTCAAGAGCAGTAGGCACATATTGCAAATTGTTCCAGTCTCAGGGGCTTTCCATCGCCTCCCTCCTGGTCCCCCTGTCCCAACTTCCTCCCCTCCTTGATCACAGCTGTCAGGGAGCACACCTCTTAGCTTTGTTCAGGCTTTGGGCCTGCTAGCCGCAAGGCGGGCCCAGGCCAAGCAAGCAAAAGCCTAGACCATCAGGGCTAGCCTATTTTTCCCTCACATTAACTACAAAAGATAGATTTTAAGTGATTATAAGTCAAAGCACAAGAAGTCGGATTTGATCAAATGAAATAAAAGCAAAACGCATTCAAAGTTGATCTTAACACTTTCAGAGCCCTTACAAACTTCGATGCTTCTCACCACACGCTGGTTGGTTGCCCTTCAGCCAGGCTCTCCCCTTTGATCAGCGCTTCAGTTGCTTGGTGGTGATGTCTGTAGATGGAGGTGGAAGAGAGAGGAAGAACATGGCAAACATCTCTCCCTTTTATCATGTTCTTTCTTCCCTATTGGCTTTGCCCCTCCCCCCCACAGGGTCNCATCATAGTCCCAAACTCACCCAGGGAAGGGGGGTGAGTCACTTGAGAGCCCAACAGATCCTTTGTTGCTGCCTAGGCCAGTGTCCTTTGTTCCTGTGAGGCTGGGCTGGGTTTGTCCCATACATGCCCTGATGAGGTGTGAACTGCCCCTCTGTTCCTGGAGAGTTTTGCCTGGGCCTGTTTTAAGCCATGAGGACACGTTTTCAGCCTCATAACTATCTGCATGAAATTACAACCTATAACATCACTGTAACAACAATGCTCAGTGCATCATGAGCCTTCTGAAGACACCCGACATGACCAACTTTGCATAGAATACCACACAATCATATTATAAGGATGAACATGGGAGTGCAGGGTGTTCCCCTGAGATACAGAGTGTCACACCTGCCCCCTTAGTTTACTGCAAGAGGGTTAGTCACTGACCATCTCGAAGGCAGTTTGTGTTATAGTTCTCTTGGCATCCAGCCATTAAGGCCACAAGGCAGCGTGCCTCAATTTCCCCCTCACCCAGCAAACCAGGTTTGTTATGGTTTCTCTGCTGTGATAAGCTTTAAGTCTGTTTACAGGTATTAATTGAAAAGTAGCATTATCATAAGGTTTAACATCCGTGTCAAAATTCTTACCCCAAAACTTAACATTAATACCAACATTTTTATTACAGATGGGCGTTTATGATACCATGCCCTCTGTTCAGATAGTCTAGTGTGAGGTTAGTTTGTTCTTTGCACATGGTGTCCTTTGACTCTCTCCCATGTAGTCAGTCACTGGCTTTTCTTTTCCCCCAGTTTTCCCCTCTGTGTGGGCTCTTAATTTAATCATGTTTCTGGCATTTTAGTGCCTCAGGATCTGGCAAGATGGGTGTTCAGGGGGATCCTGCCCATTGGCTGCCCCTTTGGGGAGCGGTCTCCCAACCCCAGGACTGTACGTATACAGAAAATCCAGCTCCTTTTGGGGGGTTACCCGGTGTTTCCCCCTCCCAGCACTGAGTCCTTCCTTGCCCCCTTTTCCTAGAGGACTATGATCTGTGCTCTGGGGACTAGGTGTGTTTACCCTTTGATCAGATGCACCTTTTCCCAGCAGCTTTCCCATAACTGCTTTCTGTGTCTCACCAGCGTGGGGGAAGACACCCCCTTCTCTGTCAGTTGGGTAATTCACACTCTCACAAACTACCACCTGGCAACTTCCTGGTCTCAACTCCTCTGTTATCACAGGCGTTGGAGCTGCATCTTGATGTACAGAGAGACAGTTACTTTCCAAAAATGTATCAGAAATAGCATCCTGAAAAACTGGGACCTGGATTGGGGTCCCCTCCACCACCCCCTTCTCTGTCCCTGAGAAGTCAGCTGTGTGACTGCTCCCCTCCAGGAGGTCAGTTACACAGTTCCCTCTCAAAACCTGGGTCACAGGCTGAGTGCCTGGGTGCCCGGATGCTGACTCAGCCATTCTGTCCTGGGCATCCTCTCCCAAGTGACTAGTGAGGAGACATTCCTGTACCCCCACTGTTCCTTCCCCAGTTTCCTCCTCTGAGCCCCCTCTTAAGACACATTTCTCTGTGCTCCCTAGGAAGGGTTCTGTCTTCTGTTCAGGTGCAAAACTCTGCCAGCTAACAACTGGGACAGTTTCCTTAATCACGGACAACAACTCTCCTGCCCCTGCGCCTGAGGGCATGTTGCCTTCTGCCAGAGAGGAGCTAGTCTCAGCCCCTCCCATACTTGGAAGAACCCAGCTGCCCTGTGTTACAGAGTCACAGGAATCCTCACGCACCTCAGTGGTTTCTGAGTTCCCATCACCCTTCTCTGGGCTCCCCTCTGGGACACATTTCTCTCTGCTCCCTAGAGCCGGGTCTGTCTCTGGTTCAGCTGCGACCTGCTGGCAGCTAACAACCTGGGCAGGTCTCTCCCTGGCAGGCATCACACCCCCGTCCTTTCCTGATGTGGTGCTGCCTCCAGCTGCAATGCAGGAATTGGTCTCATCCACCCTCCCACCTGGAAGCATGTGGCTTCCCCCAGCTGCAGAAGAATCAAGGAGACTCTCTCCCATTCTCTCAGCAGTTCCTGAGACCGTACCCTTTCCCTCGGGGGTCCCCGCATAACACTCCCTCCTGCTGCAGGCAAAAACTTTAACCTGAACTACACGGAAAAAATCATTACCAGGAAGCAGGTCGACTAGGAGGTGTTCCGTTACCCCCAAAGTCAAAACACTTTCCAAACCTTCCCACACCACATGGCTTTTAGCTAGTGGGACGAGGAACCTGCTTTCTCCCACCCCCACAATCTGCCATTTGGCCAGGTAACATACTGACCTTTGGGACCACACGCTGCTTAACCAGAGAGATCTGGGCCCCTGTATCCCTCTGCCCCAAGCATTCCCTGCCATCAATGTGGATCCATATCTGGTTCTGCAGAGGCTAATCTCACAGAACCAATGTGACAGGTTTCGATTCCCTGGGGGGTTCCTGTGTTGAGGGCAGCAGAACTGACATGAGCTATTGGTTGCCTGCTTCCTCCTAGCACAGGGCATTTATTCCTCAGGTGATCAGTGGAATTACACCGATAGCACCTTTGGGGCTCTTCTGCTTTTACAGGAGGTTTGGGATGAGGGTTAGAGGAATGGTTTTGGGGAGGTGAGTACCCAGCCTCCCAGCCACCCTCCCTCTTGCTAGGGATAAAATTGGATCTTCCCTTCCCACCAGTTTTAAACCCCTCTTTCTGTGGCCTGCCCTCAATAGACACCTGAGTCTGTTCAAAGGCATCAGCTAAAAGAGCCATCTCATCCACAGTCTTTACATTTTTATCCCAGAGACACTGCTTTACTGAGGCTGGGCTGGGTTTGTCCCATACATGCCCTGATGAGGTGTGAACTGCCCCTCTGCTTCTGGAGAGTTTTGCCTGGGCTTGTTTTAAGCCATGAGGACACATTTTCAGCCTCATAACTATATACATGAAATTACAACCTATAACATTACTATAACAACACTGCTCAGTGCATCATGAGCCTTCCGAAGACACCGACATGACCAACTTTGCATTGGATGCCACACAATCATATTACAGTAACTCCTCACTTAACGTTGTAGTTCTGTTCCTGAAAAATGCAACTTTAAGTGAAACAATGTTACACGAATCCAATTGTCCCATAACAGTGGTCCCCAACGTGGTGCCCGCAGGTGCCATGGCGCCCGCCGGGGCATTTATGTGCGCCCGCCTAGTGCCCAGCAGGGGAGAGAAGCCGCCGCCCCGCGCCTGATGGGGACAGAGAACTCAGGCTGCGGCACGGTGCTCTCTGTTCCTGGCAGGCGCAGGGCCCGCCTAGTGCCCAGCAGGGGAGAGAAGCCGGGGCCCCGCGCCTGATGGGGACAGAGAACTCCGGGGCTGCGGGTGCCGGTGTTATCTGTCCTCGCGGCTTCTCTCCGGCTTCTCTCTGGATTCATATATTATGTAATATTAAATATGATGTTTTTCGTATTATTTAATGTACAAATATAAAATAAGCCTTGAAAAATTGTTGGCGCCTGCCACACTCTTCTGAAAACATGAATGTGCTACTGGCCACAAAAAGGTTGGGAACCACTGTCCCATAAGATTTAATGTAAATGCGGGGGGGTTAGGTTTTTGGGGGGCAGACAAAAGGCATTATATCCTGTACTGTACTGTGGTTGGGAAGTGCCCTTGCTTACCCCACACAGGCACAGCCCGCTGCAGGCAACAACCTTTGCAGCAGCAGCGGCAGCTTCCCCGGGGAACAGGCTCGGATTTTGCCGGGAATGCTCCAGGCCCGCCTCTTCCTGTACCCGCTCCACTCCAGGCCCACCTCTTCCCACCCCCATTCTCCCTCCTCTCTGGAGCACGCCACATCCCTCCCCGCAATGGCCTAAGCGCCGCCAAACAGCTGTTTGACGGCGCTTAGGACTTTCTGGGAGGGAGGGGGAGGAGTGGAGACGCAGGGCTTCCCCGCTCCCACCCCTCCCTCCCAGCACTTCACGCTTAGGACTTTCTGGGAGGGAGGGGCAGGAGCGGGGAAGCCCCGCCTCTCCGCTCCTCTCCCTCCCTCCCAGAGCTTCCCCACCGCCAAACAGCTGTTTAGCAGCGCTTAGGATTTTCTGCGAGGGAGGGGGAGGAGTGGAGACACAGCGCTTCCCCGCTCTGCCCCTCCCTCACAGAAAGTCCTAAGCTCTGCCAAACAGCTTTTTGGCGGTGGGGGAAGTTCTGGGAGGGAGGGGGAGGAGGTGGAGAAGCGGAACTTGTGCAATGCTCCCTTGTAAAGTCCCTGCTCTTCCACAGACTCTTACAAGCAGGCAGCCAACCGACATTAGAAGGGAGCATTGCACAACTTTAAACGAGCATGTTCCCTAATTGAGCAGGGACGTAACATTGAAACAACGTTAAGTGGGACAATGTTAAATGAGGAGTTACTGTATGAAGATGAACATGGGGTGCAGGGTATTCCCCCGAGATGCAGAGTGTCACACTGACCTCCTGCATGGAAGGGGCCAGAGGCCGGCCCCACAATCATTCCCAGAGTGGAACTTTGAGAGAAACAGCCCATCTGGACTGACAAGTGGCCAGTGATGGAGACTCCACGTGACCCTTGGGAAGTTGTTCCCATGACTAATTACCGTCCCTGTTAGACCTTTAATGCCATATTTCCAAGCTCAATTTGTCTAGTTTCAACTTCCAGTCATTGGATCATGTGAGGCCTTTCCCTGCTAGACAAAGAGCCCAATATTCCATAGTTATTCCCCATGGAGGTACTTACAGACAGTGAGCGAGTCGCCCCTTCGCCTGCTCTTTGATAAGCTACAATGCTAACGTGGCTTGGCTCCTTCCTCCTGCAGGTGATCAAAGACCTGAAAGGCTCTGACTACAGCTGGTCCTACCAGACTCCTCCATCCTCCCCCAGCAGCTCTGGCTCCCGCAAGTCCAGCATGTGCAGGTATGTACAGACTGTAGCAGGGGACCTCACAAACACGCTTGGGATTGGGGCGAAGGAGTTTCTGCTTTAATACTCACAACCTCATTATATAAGTGCGCCTGGCCTGAGCTCAGCTCCTCAGGCACATGGTGAAGTGTCCCCAAGACTCCCTGTGGATCAGATGCTAATTGATCATTAAAGCTTTGCACTGAGGGTTAACATAGATCAGTATCTGTGGCATGGGGCTTAATCCTCCATCAGATGAACTGCTTTTCACAATCAGGGCTTTTCGGGCCCAGACCATGCTTGTGTAACCCCAGAGGAGTTGCTTACCTGAGAATCTTACTACTCAGTAATACTTAATATGAAGGGCCCCCATTGGAGGGAGGATTTGTGGAACACATGGGGTCACAGAATGGTTACAAAGTTAATTGAACTGTCCATCTCTTCTCTTCCTCCTGGAGTGTGTGATTGGACCCGATTCACTCACACACCTGAAAAGTCCCTAGGCTTGGAGCCTTTATCAGAATACTAGGGTCAGGCCCCATGTATTCCACCATTCTATGGGCTAGGAATTGCCCTGGAATTCACCCTTTGCCACAAAATTGGGATCCAGAATCTCAGCTTTCTTAAAAGTGACTGTTTCTAGCCCTGGTGCTTGCAAAGAAAAGCTTGAAAACATGACCTAAGTGTCACCCATTCAGAGATGTTTGCCGAAGCAGCTCTGCCAGGTGTGAACCGGCTCCGTCAGCTGGCCCTGGAACCTAACGATGGACACCTGTGCCATGGGGAACACTGAACATATGGGGGCAGCCTACGATAAATGGAACTGAATTCCCAATCAGCCTCCCCGGGATTCCAGGACACCCAACGTCTTACTCATCTTAATACTTAACGCAATGAAAACCTGCATTTTAAAACGTGTCTGAAACGGCTGCAGGATTTCCCCGGTGGCGCTGCAGAATGTAGAGAGGCGAGTGTGAGAGGCCCACCAGCGGTGATCCCCGATCCTGCAGCTTTTGGGGCCAGTGCTGGTCAATACTCAAGTCTTTAGAATCATGTCCTGGAATGGAGCCAGGCTGGGTACATCACAGAAGCACCAGCTCTTCCAGGCACCAGCACACACTAAGGGTTGGTCTACACTGGGTGGGGTGGGGGGTGGTCGATCTAAGATACGCAACTTCAGCTACTCTATTCGCGTAGCTGAAGTCGAAGTGTCTTAGTTCGACTTACCTGGCCGTCCTCACGGCGGCAAGTCGACCGCCGCGGCTCCCCCGTCGACTCCGCTTACTCCTCCTGCCGAGGTGGAGTACGGGCGTCGATCCCCGATAGATCGATTACTTCCCGCCGATCCAGGTAGTGTAGACGTGATAAGTGATAAGATAACCAGCTCTGTGGATGAGGGGAAAGCAGTGGATGTGCTATTTCTGGACTTTAGCAAAGCTTTTGATACAGTCTCCCACAGTATTCTTGCCAGCAAGTTAAAGAAGTATGGGCTGGATGAATGGACGGTAAGGTGGATAGAAAACTGGCTAGATGGTCGGGCTCAACGGGTAGTGATCAATGGTTCCTTGTCTAGTTGGCAGCCGGTATCAAGTGGAGTGCCCCAAGGGTCGGTGCTGGGGCCGGTTTTATTCAATATCTTCATTAACGATCTGGAAGATGGTGTGGACTGCACCCTTAGCAAGTTTGCAGATGACACTAAACTGGGAGGAGTGGTTGATACGCTGGAGGGTAGGGATAGGATACAGAGGGACCTAGACAAATTAGAGGATTGGGCCAAAAGAAATATGATGAGGTTCAACAAGGACAAGTGCAGAGTCCTGCATTTAGGACGAAAGAATCCCATGCACTGCTATAGACTAGGGACCGAATGGCTGGGCAGCAGTTCTGCAGAAAAGGACCTAGGGGTTACGGTGGACGAAAAGCTGAATATGAGTCAACAGTGTGCCCTTGTTGCCAAGAAGGCTAATGGCATTTTGGGTTGTATAAGTAGGGGCATTTCCAGCAGATCGAGGGATGTGATCATTCCCCTCTACTCAGCACTGGTGAGGCCTCATTTGGAGTACTGTGTCCAGTTTTNGGTCGATCTAAGATACGCAACTTCAGCTACTCTATTCGCGTAGCTGAAGTCGAAGTATCTTAGTTCGACTTACCTGGCCGTCCTCACGGCGGCAAGTCGACCGCCGCGGCTCCCCCGTCGACTCCGCTTACTCCTCCTGCCGAGGTGGAGTACGGGCGTCGATCCCCGATAGATCGATTACTTCCCGCCGATCCAGGTAGTGTAGACGTGACCTAAGGGAGTGCTCAAGGGTTGCTGAGGAGGAGATGAAGTCTCCTGGGCCCATAGCACCCCAGCCAGTTTGCACAGATACTTTGCATGTGCTTTAAGAGAGTCTTCGGCCATGGATGTGTCCCTCTGCCTCAGTTTCCCCGTCTGTAAACATGGGGGTAACGATACCGACCCACCTTTTCATTCATAGATTCTAAGGCCAGAAGTGACCCTCGTGCTCACCTGTTCTGGCCTCCTGTAGAGCACAGTGCACAGTGAACTTCCCCGAAATAATTCCTAGAGCAGATCTAGGCTCCCCCGGGGCGGTGCTGTGAGATCTAGGGACAAACAGCTCCCCGACCATTGTGGGTGCACGTCTGAACTGAACCTCTGGCCTTCCATAGCACCTCCATTGCTGGCTCTTCCCCTTCGCCCCGGAATGTGCTTCGGTGCGGCCAGGGCTAGAGAGGGGCCAGTGGGATGGGGGGACCCGCAGAATGAGTGTGTGCTGGAGAGTGCATGCTGCATGGGGGTAGAAACTGGGCCTGCTCCAGAGACGGAAATGCAGGAGTGTGCCCCCCTTCCTGCCCCTCCCCCTCTCCCTCCCTCCCACCCCTCCCGCCCCCCTGGTCTGTAACTCTAGTCCTGTCGTGTATAAATCTGTGTGGCGGACCTTTGTCTGAAACTGTCTTTTCCTTCCTTTGCCCTCCTCGTAACCCCTCTCACCCTGATGACATGCATCTCTCTCCTGATTGCCACCCCTCCTCCCTCTCATCCCTCCTCCCCGTCGCCCCCCAGCAGTGTTAACAGTACAAAGGGTGGTACCGCTTGGTCCGGCGGGTCCCAAACATACTCACCAGGTTCCACCTATCGCTACCGCAGCCTGGCGCAGCCGGTTAACGCCAACACCCGCCTGTCCAGCGTCTCCTCCCATGACTCTGGCTTCATCTCCCAGGATGCCACGTACTCCAAGCCGCCGTCGCCGATGCCATCTGACATCACCAGTCAGGTAAGGGGGCCATGGCGCGATGGCTGAGCTGACGTGAGTGAATGCCCTCTGGAGTCTACACACCCCTTTAAAAAGAAAGGGAAAGGCGCCGCTTCGGAGATCCATGTCAGATCACATGCTCAAGCCTCCTGAGCAAAGCAGCAGGGTGTAGTGGGTAGAGCACGGGGACCCCAAGACTCCTGGCTTCTAATCCTGCCTCTGTCACCGATTTGCCAAGTAATCCAGGGCAAGCTGCGCCCGCTGGTCAGTGCCTGAGGTTCCCCATCTGTCAGAGAGGGGCAACATTCGCCGACCGCCTCGTGGGGTACAGCGAGGGTTAATGCAGATGAGGCGGGGACATGGCTTTAATTCACATTGACCCGGTTTCCACTCGGGAGGGGTTGTCCTGCACCAGGAGGTGGAAGCTCACGGCATGGCAGTGAATCCATGCGGGATAACTGGGCAGATTTCTGCGCGGTCTCTTCACCCCAGTGCCTCTCGTGCCAGCTGGCCAAACAAGCTGTTTTGAAGCCCCAGCAGTAAGGAGAGTTAGGGGAGAAACCACTGCCATACAATCTCAGGGGCTGTGGGAGGGGAAATAGACAGAATCACACTTGCATTATGGTCAGAAAACGTGGCCCCTTCTTATTCCCTGTGTGCCCCAGGCCGACCTGCTCACCTAGTGACAGACACGAGCCATTGGTACTGGGCCTGCAGAGCCAGCCCAGCTCTGAGAGAGACGCCCCCCAGCCACGGGCCGCTTGTATTGCTGGGAAGCCAAGTCCCAGCCCAGGGTGACTCGGCAGGGCAGGGCAATAGGGCAGTTGCTCCGTGTTGGCCTTGGGTATAATTTTAAACTGACGTAGGTGCTGAGGGCTGTGTGGATGCCCTTGTTTTGGTTGGAACCAGGCTTATTTCTAGTTAGCAGAAGTCACCTAGAAACAAGTTTAAGTCTAACCTAAATAAACCGCCATTAAACCGGAATAAGAGTGTACACACGGGTTTGCACTGGTTTAATTACCCCAGTGCAAATTTGGGCGTAGACAAGAAACATCTTTTTACTGTTAAGCTGAGCACTTTCTGTCTGCATCAGGGAGAGACAGGAAGCCTGGAGCCCTGGAATGACATTTTCTGGAGAGTATCCACACTTCACTGTGACATGCCCTGAAATATTCAGAGTGACCCATGCCACAGGCATCCTGCCTTTAGCATGGAGCTGCAAAGGACTCAGAAAAGCCGGCAGCAGGGAGGGATGAGATGGCTTAGGCAACTGCCCCTGCTGTGCCTTCAGGCTCCGGGCTCTCGGCATGGAATTCCAGTGGTGCCCGGTGTTCCGATACCGCACAGCTCCTGCTCTCCTCCCTGCCCATCAGCAGCTTCACATCGGGCTGCTGGCATCAGGAGCAGCCCCTGGGAAGCTGGGCTTGCCCTCCACTCAGTTTATTTGCCAGTAGTTACCTGCCCTCTAATTTTTCAAGTCTGACGTGTGAAAGCCAGAAGCCCTCAGTCTGTAGCACCGACCAGGCGGCCCTAGTGCTTGGATTGCCTGGGCATGGTAGGTGTGCAAAGCGTGCTAAGGGCAGTGCACGTTTTCCGCAGCACGAGGCCCGCGTTGCAGAGCTGTCCCTGCACCCCGTTTAGGGCAGCCAGGGTTGGCGTTGTGCTGAGTTTCCACAGGTGGTGGTGGCTGGCCCAGGGGCTCGCTCTCTGCCTGCCCTGGCTTGGCAGTGACGTGGCTCCCGCGGGATGATCGGGGACACCTCGGGCAAAGGGCCAGGCGCCCGCAGGCTGCGCACACCTCTCAGACGGCTGCTCACGCCCCTGGCTTTGGCTCTAACCCAGCTTGGTGCGGCTGAGCTCAGAACCGGGGCGGTACCATGCGATGTGGCTGCGCTAAGCCAGTCTCTCTAACACCCTGCAGCTTCCCTGCTGGTCCGGCTGGGGGTTGGACGCCGCCTGCGTGAACAAGACCGGAGCAGGTTCCACCCCTGTTACTGTTGGGGTAGGGGACCTGCCCTTCGTCTGCGCTCAGCCAGGGCAGGGCCATTGCGGCAGGCAGCGCCGGGGCTGTCCCCAGAGGGAAGGCAGCTGAAGCTGGGGAGGGGGGCGAATGGAGAGGTAGCGCGCAGCACCCCACACTCGATTTCTGTCCCCTGGAGAAGGGGCTGGAGGCCAGGCAGAGCAGGGTGCACTCCCCAGTGTGGAGTCTGGAGTGGCAGCTCTGTCCCTCCCTCCCGTGAGAGGGCAGCAGGAGAGCTCCTCAGAAAGAGACTGCGGCCCCTGCACCACACCCCTCCTCAGCCAATGCTGTGACTGTGTCATTGTGCCTAGGTCTGGGTTTGACGCAGCAACCGGGTGCGGGGCGGTGCGTATGGTGTGTTGTCTGTGTGTGTCAGGGATGGGGAGTGTGTGTGTGAGTATGATGTGTGCATGGCTTGTGTGTATCCACTATGGTATTCGATGGGTAAATGGGGGGGCGGGGGTTGTACTATATGATTGTGTGGGGATGGCATGGGTGTGTCTGGATGGTACATGGAGGGTGTACCTGTCTGAGAAGTGTATATGGAGTGTGGTTGGGTACGTGTGCAGGAGTGTATTTATGGTGTTTATATCTGTGTGTGTTGGGTGTATGACATGTGGTGGGTGGGGGTGCGTAAGCAGTGAGCGTGTACATGTGTACATACACAGGGAGTGTGTATGCATGTGTGTGCGTACACAGGGAAGGAAACAGTGTGTCGGTATACGTACGTACAGGGATGAAGGGTGTGTGTGTGTGTATGTACAGGGAAGGAGGAGTGCGTTTGTGTACGTACATACAGGGAAGGAGGATATGTGTGTGTTTGTGTGTGCGTACACAGGGAAGGAGTGTGAGTATATGTACCTACAGGGAAGGAGGATATATGTGTGTGTGTGTGTATGCGTAGACAGGGAAGGAGAGTGTGGGTGTGGGTGTGTATGTACATACAGGGAAGGAGGGTTTATGTGTTTGTGTGTGTACACAGGGAAGGAGGGTGTGTGTGTGTGTACGTACGTATAGGAAAGGAGGTTGGGTGTGTGTGTGTGTACACAGGGAGGGAGGGTGTGTGTGTGTGTATGTACATACGTACGTACAGGAAAGTGTGGGCCCCTTACTGAATGAGGGAGGCAACCTAGTGACAGAGGATGTGGAAAAAGCTAATGTACTCAATGATTTTTTTGCCTCTGTCTTAACGAACAAGGTCAGCTCCCAGACTGCTGCACTGGGCAGCACAGTATGGGGAGAAGGTGACCAGCCCTCTGTGGAGAAAGAAGTGGTTCGGGACTATTTAGAAAAGCTGGATGAGCACAAGTCCATGGGGCCGGATGCGCTGCGTCCGAGGGTGCTAAAGGAGTTGGCGGATGTGATTGCAGAGCCATTGGCCATTATCTTTGAAAACTCATGGTGATCGGGGGAGGTCCCGGATGACTGGAAAAAGGCTAATGTAGTGCCCATCTTTAAAAAAGGGAAGGAGGAGGATCCGGGGAACTACAGGCCAGTCAGCCTCACCTCAGTCCCTGGAAAAATCATGGAGCAGGTGCTCAAAGAATCAATTCTGAAGCACTTAGAGGAGAGGAAAGTGATCAGGAACAGTCAGCATGGATTCACCAAGGGCAAGTCATGCCCGACTAACCTAATTGCCTTCTATGAGGAGATAACTGGGTCTGTGGATCAGAGGAAAGCAGTGGGCATGTTATTCCTTAACTTTAGCAAAGCTTTTGATACGGTCTTCCACAGTATTCTTGCCGGCAAGTTAAAGAAGTATGGGCTGGATGAATGGACTATAAGGTGGATAGAAAGTTGGCTGGATCGTCGGGCTCAACGGGTAGTGATCAACAGCTCCATGTCTAGTTGGCAGCCGGTTTCAAGTGGAGTGCCCCAAGGGTCGGTCCTGGGGCCGGTTTTGTTCAATATCTTCATTAATGATCTGGAGGATGGCGTGGACTCCACCCTCAGCAAGTTTGCAGATGACACTAAACTGGGAGGAGTGGTTGATACGCTGGAGGGTAGGGATAGGATACAGAGGGACCTAGACAAATTAGAGGATTGGGCCAAATGAAATCTGATGAGGTTCAACAAGGACAAGTGCAGAGTCCTGCACTTAGGACGGAAGAATCCCATTCACTGTTACAGACTAGGGACTGAGTGGCTAGGCAGCAGTTCTGCAGAAAAGGACCTAGGGGTTACAGTGGACGAGAAGCTGGATATGAGTCAACAGTGTGCCCTTGTTGCCAAGAAGGCTAACGGCATTTTGGGCTGTATAAGTAGGGGCATTGCCAGCAGATCGAGGGACGTGATCGTTCCCCTCTATTCGACATTGGTGAGGCCTCACCTGGAGTACTGTGTCCAGTTTTGGGCCCCACACTACAAGAAGGATGTGGAAAAATTGGAAAGAGTCCAGCGGAGGGCAACAAAAATGATTAGGGGGCTGGAGCACATGAGTTATGAGGAGAGGCTGAGGGAACTGGGATTGTTTAGTCTGCAGAAGAGAAGAATGAGGGGGGATTTGATAGCTGCTTTCAACTACCTGAAAGGGGGTTCCAAAGAGGATGGATCTAGAC
>QXTE01000038.1:12200632-12239292 GCA_003942145.1 Platysternon megacephalum | reverse complement strand
TTCTGTAAAGGGAAATCGTGTCTTACTAATCTATTAGAGTTCTTTGAAGGGGTCAACAAACATGTGGACAAGGGGGATCCGGTGGACATAGTGTACTTAGATTTCCAGAAAGCCTTTGACAAGGTCCCTCACCAAAGGCTCCTACGTAAATTAAGCTGTCATGGGATAAAAGGGAAGGTCCTTTCATGGATTGAGAACTGGTTAAAGGACAGGGAACAAAGGGTAGGAATTAATGGTAAATTCTCAGAATGGAGAGAGGTAACTAGTGGTGTTCCCCAAGGGTCAGTCCTAGGACCAATCCTATTCAATTTATTCATAAATGATCTGGAGAAAGGGGTAAACAGTGAGGTGGCAAAGTTTGCAGATGATACTAAACTACTCAAGATAGTTAAGACCAAAGCAGATTGTGAAGAACTTCAAAAAGATCTCACAAAACTAAGTGATTGGGCAACAAAATGGCAAATGAAATTTAATGTGGATAAATGTAAAGTAATGCACATTGGAAAAAATAACCCCAACTATACATACAACATGATGGGGGCTAATTTAGCTACAACGAGTCAGGAAAAAGATCTTGGCGTCATTGTGGATAGTTCTCTAAAGATGTCCACGCAGTGTGCAGAGGCGGTCAAAAAAGCAAACAGGATGTTAGGAATCATTAAAAAGGGGATAGAGAATAAGACAGAGAATATATTATTGCCCTTATATAAATCCATGGTACGCCCACATCTCGAATACTGTGTACAGATGTGGTCTCCTCACCTCAAAAAGGATATTCTAGCACTAGAAAAGGTTCAGAAAAGGGCAACTAAAATGATTAGGGGTTTAGAGAGGGTCCCATACGAGGAGAGATTAGAGAGGCTGGGACTCTTCGGCTTGGAAAAGAGAAGACTAAGGGGGGACATGATAGAGGTATATAAAATCATGAGTGATGTTGAGAAAGTGGATAAGGAAAAGTTATTTACTTATTCCCATAATACAAGAACTAGGGGTCACCAAATGAAATTAATAGGCAGCAGGTTTAAAACAAATAAAAGGAAGTTCTTCTTCACGCAGCGCACAGTCAACTTGTGGAACTCCTTACCTGAGGAGGTTGTGAAGGCTAGGACTATAACAATGTTTAAAAGGGGACTGGATAAATTCATGGTGGCTAAGTCCATAAATGGCTATTAGCCAGGATGGGTAAAAATGGTGTCCCTAGCCTCTGTTCGTCAGAGGATGGAGATGGATGGCAGGAGAGAGATCACTTGATCATTGCCTGTTAGGTTCACTCCCTCTGGGGCACCTGGCATTGGCCACTGTCGGTAGACAGATATTGGGCTAGATGGACCTTTGGTCTGACCCGGTACGGCCTTTCTTATGTTCTTATGTAAGGCTAATGGCATTTTGGGCTGTATAAGTAGGGGCATTGCCAGCAGATCGAGGGACGTGATCATTCCCCTCTATTCCACATTGGTGAGGCCTCACCTGGAGTACTGTGTCCAGTTTTGGGCCCCACACTACAAGAAGGATAAGGAAAAATTGGAAAGAGTCCAGCGGAGGGCAACAAAAATGATTAGGGGGCTGGAGCACATGAGTTATGAGGAGAGGCTGAGGGAACTGGGATTGTTTAGTCTGCAGAAGAGAAGAATAAAGGGAGATTTGATAGCTGCTTTCAACTACCTGAAAGGTGACAGAGTCCTGTGGCACCTTATAGACTAACAGACGTATTGGAGCATAAGCTTTCGGGGGTGAATACCCACTTCGTCAGACGCATGTCACATTCACCCCCGAAAGCTTATGCTCCAATACGTCTGTTAGTCTATAAGGTGCCACAGGACTTTGTCGCTTTTTACAGATCCAGACTAACACGGCGACCCCTCTGATACCTGAAGGGGGGTTCCAAAGAGGATGGATCTAGACTGTTCTCAGTGGTACCAGATGACAGAACAAGGAGCAATGGTCTCAAGTTGCAGTGGGGGAGGTTTCAGTTGGATATTAGGAAAAACTTTTTCACTAGAAGGGTGGTGAAGCACTGGAATGGGTTACCTAGGGAGGTGGTGGAATCTCCTTCCTTAGAGGTTTTTAAGGTCAGGCTTGACAAAGCCCTGGCTGGGATGATTTAGTTGGGATTGGTCCTGCTTTGAGCAGGGGGTTGGACTAGATACCTCCTGAGGTCCCTTCCAACCCTGATATTCTATGATTCTATGATTTGTGTGTTTGTGTGTGTGCATACAGAGGGAAGGAGGGTGTGTGTGTGTATGTACGTACAGGGAAGGAGGGGTGTGTGTGTGTGTGTACGTACAGGGAAGGAGGGTGTGTGTGTGTACGTACGTACAGGGAAGGAGGATTTGTGTGTGTGTATGTACAGAGGGACGGAGGGTGCGTGTGTACGTACAGGGAAGGAGGGGTGTGTGTGTGTGTACGTACAGGGAAGGAGAGGTGTATGTGTGTGTGTGTGTGTGTGTGTGCGTGTACAGAGGGATGGAGGGTGTGTGTGTGTACATGCGTACAGGGAAGGAGGGGTGTGTGTGTGTACGTACAGGGAAGGAGGATTTGTGTGTGTGCGCGTACAGAGGGATGGAGGGTGTGTGTGTGTGCGTGTACGTACAGAGGGACAGAGGCTGTGTGTGTGTGTACGTACATACAGGGAAGGAGGTGTGTGTGTGTGTGTGTACGTACAGAGAAGGAGGATTTGTGTGTGTACGTACGTACAGGGAAGGAGGGGGGTGTGTGTGTGTACATACAGGGAAGGAGGATTTGTGTGTGTGTATGTACAGAGGGAAGGAGGGTGTGTGTGTGTACGTACGTACAGGGAAGGAGTGTGTGTGTGTGTACATACAGGGAAGGAGGATTTGTGTGTGTGTATGTACAGAGGGACGGAGGGTGTGTTTGTACGTACAGGGAAGGAGGGGTGTGTGTGTGTGTACGTACAGGGAAGGAGGGGTGTGTGTGTGTGTACGTACAGGGAAGGAGGGGGGTGTGTGTGTGTACGTACAGGGAAGGAGGGTGTGTGTGTGTGTGTATGTGTGCGTGTACGTACAGAGGGACAGAGGCTGTGTGTGTACGTACATACAGGGAAGGAGGGGTGTGTGTGTGTGTGTACATACAGAGAAGGAGGATTTGTGTGTGTGTGTACAGAGGGAAGGAGGGTGTGTGTGTGTACGTACGTACAGGGAAGGAGGGGTGTGTGTGTGTGTGTACAGAGAGAGAAGGAGGATTTGTGTGTGTGTGTACAGAGGGTAGGAGGGTGTGTGTGTGTACGTACGTACAGGGAAGGAGAGGGGGAGGGGTGTGTGTGTGTGTATGTACAGAGGGGCGGAGGGTGTGTGTGTACGTACAGGGAAGGAGGATTTGTGTGTGTGTATGTACAGAGGGACGGAGGGTGTGTTTGTACGTACAGGGAAGGAGGGGTGTGTGTGTGTGTGTGTGTACGTACAGGGAAGGAGGATTTGTGTGTGTATGTGCGCGTGTACGTACAGAGGGAAGGAGGGGGGTGTGTGTGTGTGTACGTACAGGGAAGGAGGATTTGTGTGTGTGCGTGTACAGAGGGAAGCAGGGTGTGTGTGTGTATGTGCGCGTGTACGTACAGAGGGAAGTAGAGGTGTATGTGTGTGTGTGTGCGTATGTACAGAGGGACGGAGGGTGTGTGTGTGTGTGTGCGTGTACAGAGGGAAGGAGGGTGTGTGTGTGTATGTGCGCGTGTACGTACAGAGGGAAGGAGGGTGTGTGTGTGTGTGTGCGTGTACAGAGGGAAGGAGGGTGTGTGGGGGTGTGTACGTACAGGGAAGGGTGGGGGTGGGGGTGTACGTACAGGGAAGGGGGATATGTGTGTGCACGTGCGCGTGCCTGTAAGCTGTCTGTCTGTACCTAACACTCGCCAGGGCACTCCAGCTGTGTCTGCGCTGCTGGCTGTGGGGCTGGTCCAGACGCTCCCGGGCTTGGGGGTGGCGTTTTTCTCCTCTCCTGCTGCATGCCTTTGGCTTTGTAACCAGGTTTATTGTCTTCCTTCTCTGTGTGTTTGTTTGACGCTCCCGCTGACGGACTCTGGGCATGGCAGAAGTCCTCCAGCTCCGCATCCTCCGAGGCCTCGGAAACCTGCCAGTCAGTTAGTGAATGCAGCTCCCCCACCTCGGTTAGTTCTAGCTCTACCGCAGGGGCGTGCTCAGGCGGTGAAAAGGTGAAGCCTTCATCAGCAACGTCCCCCTCTCTCTGTCCCTCTGCCTCGCTCTGTCTCTCACTTCCCGGGGGTTACGTTTCCCATGCAGATCCCCAGGGGCAGCACAATGCATGGCACCTGTGGGGCTCTTGGGAGACGCACCCCTCCCATCCCATTCATCTCCCCCTCCATCTCCACTCCTGGGCTGCCCTGGCTCTCGGCTGGCTTTGTGCTTTGTCACGGGCTCTGAAGCCCTGGTGTACGTCTGGCTTCCCTTCCCCCTGCCCGCCATGCTGCTCAGCTCCCAGGCTGCGGGGGACATGGCACGGAGGGGAGCGCAGGGTTTTCTTCACCACCGGTTTCTTGCTGTGTTTCAGCTGAAACCTATGAATGTAGCTCATGTGGCCAGGACTGAAGGAAGCTCCCGAAGAAGCCTGAGCCTGGTGTGTATTTCCCAGTGTGTCCGTGGGCAGGGCCCTGTCAGAGGTCTGGAGATGGGAGACATCGGGGTCACGTCTCTCCTCCCCTGCGGTAGACTCTCCGGTGCTCTGCGTCTGGAGGGATGGCTCTTCGCCCCTGGGCTGTGCTATGCTGCCCACACTGACCCAGCCGGGGCGAGGCTGGCAGGCCAGGGGGTGGAGCAGCGGGACATGTACTTGCCGTACCTGAGTGTCAGGGCAGCCTGGCACCACGTGGCCGGCAGCCTAGCAGCTGGCCGACGGGTCTAGAGCAAACCAGGCTGGGTGCAGCCGTATTTCCGCTGCTGGGGGGCTGGGGGGCTCCTGCGCTGGTGGCCAGTGAGGCAGCAGTGACGGATGAGCAGAGCCACGTTAGGTGTTGATTATTGTCTGTCTCTCCTGCTCCCTGAGCTACCCCAGCACTCACCGAGCAGCCTGGAGCTCCAGGCCAGCAAACCCGCTGCTTGGCCCACTGGCCTGGGGGCTTCACCCTCTGTGCTCCTTGGCCGGGACAGCAGAGTTGGCCTCCCCACGGCTTCCTGTATGACAGGGAGCGGGGCTGCATTCCCCTTGCCTGCCCTTGGGTCGCCTCTCAGCCCTTACCCTGGGGTCCCCAGCCCAGGCCCTGTCACTCGGCTGCCTGGGGGGTCAGGCCGTCCTCTCTGCACGTCTTCTCTGGCTCCTGCAGGGCTGGGGGTGCAGGCTCCACCCGGAGCTCCAGGACACGTTGGCCTTCCAGGAGCCACGGCAGGAGTCTTGGAGCCCGGCTCTGCCGACCAGGGCTCCCGCTACAGCGCTGCAAATAGCTGTACAGACATTCGGGCCGGGGCTTGCAAACCCCTTCCCCAGGCTCCAGCCCGGCGAGTTTCAGCGCTGGGGCCTGAGCCCGAGTCTGTAAGTCCGGGCTCTGAGACTTGCTGCCATGGGGGGCTGAGTGGAGGGGTTCCCTCCTTCCAGCCACCCCCTCTCTCAGCCCCTTCCTCCTTTCTCTAGCCACCACATGCCTCTCTTTCCACCCCAGCTGAGCTTGGCCTTGGCAGGATGTCACAGGCCGTTCCATAGGCCAACCTCAGAGGGAAGCTGAGACGTGGGGGGCACCAGGGACTGCCCCGAAACGGGCCCAGCCCTGGCCCGAGTGCGATCCCGAGATGAGCGAGGTCGGGGGGAGAGCCAGTCATTTCCCTGACTGCCGGGAGGCTGGAGCAGAGGCTCTGCGGCGCCAAGGAAGGGGGCACATAGAATGGGGCTCGCACAAGGGGCTGAGCAGGCATGTGGGGACAGATGGGACATGGGGTGAGGAATGCAAAGGACGGACAGAAATGTGGCCGGGAGGGAGATAGATGGGGGTGGGTGGGACAGGCCAGGGAAGGGGATGGATGGGGATTTGCAGGGAGGAAAATGGAAGGGGGTGGGCAGGGAGGGCAATGGGCAAGGGTGGGCGGGGAGGGGGATGGGCAGGAAGGGGGATGAGCAAGGATGGGTGGGGAGGGGGATGGGCAGGAAGGGGGATGAGCAAGGATGGGCCGGGAGGGGGATGGGCCGGGATGGGCAGGGAAGGAATGGGTGGGGTTGGTATCTTGCCCAGATGATGGTGTGATTGTGGCTGGAGGTTATTACTAGGCATTGGGCTGAATGGTCCAGGCTAGATCCCCCTCTGGGCTCCCTGTACACACACACACACAGGGCCGGCGCAACCCATTAGGCAACCTAGGCGGTCACCTAGGGCGCTACTATTTGCGGGGTGCCGGCGCCCCGGCCATCCGTGGAAATTGGGGGGCGGGACCTTCCGCCGCCGCTGTTGGGGGCGGCATTTCGGGGGTGGGACCTTGGGCGGCCGGAAAAGCTGGCGGCGCTCCTGCACACACACACACACACGCACACACACACACACACACACTTTGGTACACAAGGAAGTGAGACCTGGGCAGAGCAGCCCGGCCAGCCAGGGTGGCAGCAGGACGGGTCACACAGCCGCTGCCTCTGCTAATTTGGTTCCCCTCGTTTTGCAGTGGTCCCTCCAAAGCAGCCAGCCAGTCATTTCTCAGTTACCACCAGGACCCCTCCCTCCCGCCCGCCCCCCGCACTCTCCTCTCTTTCTTTCCATGCTCACGAATCTTTGCTCCGTTCTTGTCCCCGTGTGGCCCAGCCCCCCGCCTTACCAGGCCTGCCTTGCCTTTTGCAGGATTGGTCCAAGGCCAGTCCCTACGACCAGCCGGTGGTCACCACCCTGCAGCGGAGGAAGGACCGCGTGGAGCATCTGCGGGAGGCCGAGTTGGGCTCCGCCAGCCTGAGCTATCCGGGAATTAACCTGGAAGACGTGCCCAGGCCCAGGATGTCCCCAGCTACCATCGCCGCCAAGGTACAGCGGTTAAGGAGTGAGGGGAGGGCAACATGGGACCATGGAGACTGTTTGCTGCACTGAGTGCCGGGTTCGAGCCCTGCTCCTGCGCAGTTCACTTCGCGGTTCCCTGGGAGTGCCTGGATGGCCAGACCCTGCCCTCCCGCCCTGGGGCTTCTTTGCTGCCCTCCCCCTTGCTGGGGACGGCCGTGTGCACAGACTGCTGGCTGGGAATCGGCCCTGCCCGACTTGCAGTATTCATGTCAGTTGCTCCTGACTCCCAGTCGTGCCCAGAGACCAGGGTGAGAGGAGCAAACTTCTCTGAGTGGGGGCTAAGGCAGATTGTGACGAGTCTCACTGGTTCTCCAACAGCATGGCGAGGAGGTGTCCCCCGCAGCCAGCGACCTGGCCATGGTGCTCACCCGTGGCCTGAGCCTTGAACACCAGAAGAGCAGCCGGGATTCCCTGCAGTACTCCAGTGGCTACAGCACACAGACCACTACACCGTCCTGCTCAGAAGACACCATCCCGTCTCAAGGTAGCCCTCCATGCAGCCGGGCTGGCAAGGGGGCTGGGCCTTCCAGGCCCTGGAGCTAAGTGCTCAGGACTCACGTGGCCAGGTCACTGCTGCAGGGATCTCAGGATGGAGCCACTGGAAGGGATCAAACAGGGGAGAATAAATCAGAAGCTGCTGTGGAGCTGCAGGATGGGGCCGAGCTGGGGGCCGGGGGCTGGGAGGGAGCCGGGAGCTCCCATCATGCCGCAGGGCATTCTCTACATCCAGTTTTGCAAACACTATTCTAGATTCATAGAACTGTGGGGCCGGAGGGGGCCTCGGGAGTGCATCCCCCTGCGCGGAGGGGTACGCTGAGACCAGCCCGCACAGGGGTTTGTCCTACCTGCTCTTAAAACCTCCAGAGGTGGGGTTTCCTTGGTGACCTTGGTACTGAATAAATAAAAAACGGTTCCTTGTCACAAGCTGGAGGAGACAATGTCTTCAGCTTTTTCAACATTTGGTGCAAAATGTGGTTTTCCGTTTGCCCACCAGCTTGTGTTTGCATGGTGGTTTGTGGTGTGGTGGGTGGGCTTTGGTCACATTTGCACCCAGGACTGTGGGGTGGGGTGTTGTGGCTGTGTTGTAAGTGGTGTGTGTGTGTTTTGTATGATTTTTGTGTTGTGCTTTGCTTATTTCTGTGTTGTGTTATGTTTATGTTGCGTGTAATGTGGTTGGTGTGTGATGTGATGTTTTGATTTTGTGGCGTGTAGTCTGGTTGTTATGTTTGTATTGTGTTTTTTATAGTAAGTTGTGGTTGTATTATGTGTGATGATGTGTATTTTGGATCATGCTGATTATAGGTGCTGGCATTTTGGCTTTGTGGTGTCGTTGATTTGCTGGAGGTCATTGTGTGTGGCATGGTTTTGTTGCTGGTGGTTCTGTGTATGTAATGTGGTTGTGGTTGTCTTGCTGGTTCATGTTTTGTGGTTGTGTTGTGCATGCTGTGGCTGGTGGTTTTGTAGCTGGAGGTTGTGGTTTGTGTGTCATGCTGATGTTGGTGATTGTGGTGCATGTATTGTGGCTCTGGTTGTGTTGCTGCTGGTGTTGTGGTTGTGGCATTTGTGTGGCATGCTGATGCTATGTATTGATTGTGTTGTGGCTCTGGTTGTGTTCCTGCTCATGGTGGTGTGGTGGTTGTGGTGTGTGTGTGTCTGTGTGTGTCATGCTGATGCTATGTGTTGATTGTGTTGCACATGTGGTTGTGTTGCTGCTGGTGGTGTGGTTGTGGTGTGTGTGTGCCATGCTGATGATAGGTTGTGTCAGTTGTGCTGCTGGTGGTCGTGTTGCACATGTTGTGGCTGTGGTTGTGTTACTGCTGGCTGTTTTGTGATGTGTTTGTGCCATGCTAATGCTAGATGGTGTTGCTTGTGTTGCATGGGTTAGTTGTGGTGGTTGTGCCTGTGTCATGCTGACACTGCATATTGTTGGTGATTGCATTGCACGTGTTAGTTGTGGTGGTTTGTCGTGCTGATACTGCCTGTTGTTGGTGATTGCGTTGCATGTGTTGGTTGTGGTGGTTATGCCTGTGTTGGGCTGACGCTGCCTATTGTTGGTGATTACGTTGCGTGTGTTGGTTGTGATGGTTGTGCCTGTGTCGCACTGACGCTGCGTGTTGTTGGTGATTGTGTTGCTTGTGGTGGTGTGTCGAGCTGACGCTGCGTGTTGTTGGTGATTGTGTTGCATGTGTTGGGTTATGCCTGTGTTGCGCTGATGCTGCGTGTTGTTGGTGATTGTGTTGTATGTGTTGGGAGTCCCTGTGTCATGCTGACGCTGCGTGTTGTTGGTGATTGTGTTGCATGTGTTGGGTGTGCCTGTGTCGCACTGACGCTGCGTGTTGCCCCCAGGCTCGGATTACGACTGCTACTCGGTGAACGGCGACGTGGAGTGCGACAGCCAGAGCGAGTTTGACAAATCCTCCACCATCCCGCGCAACAGCAACATCGCCCAGAACTACCGCCGCATGATCCAGACCAAGCGCCCCGCCTCCACCGCCGGGCTGCCCACCGGGACCCCCCTGCCGGCCAGCGCCCCCCCCGGCGTGGCCACCATCCGCCGCACGCCCTCCACCAAGCCCTCGGTGCGCCGCACCCTCTCCAACGCCGGGCCCATCCCCATCCGGCCCCCTATCGTCCCAGTGAAGACCCCCACGGTGCCCGACTCCCCTGGCTACACTGGGCCCACCCGGGTGGGCAGCGAAGAGTGTGTGTTTTACGCCGACGCCGCCTCACCAAACGCCATGGACTTCGCCAAAGCCTCACCCAAGAGGCTCAGCCTCCCCAACACGGCCTGGGGCGGCACCGCCATGGAGATCGCGGTGTACCCGGGGGCAGGGCAGCACCTCTCTGCCGAGGAGGAGGAGGACCAGCAGCTGGCCGCCAACCGGCACAGCCTGGTGGAGAAGATTGGCGAGCTGGTGGCCAGTGCCCATGCCCTGGGCGAGGGCCAATTCCCCTTCCCCACCGCTCTCTCTGTCCCCGGCCCTGGAGAGGAGACGCCCACTCTGCCCCCCGCTGCCTCCAGCGAGCCCCCCGCTGAAGACATGCTGGTAGCCATCCGGCGCGGCGTGCGCCTGCGCAGGACCATCACCAATGACAGATCCGCCCCCCGGATATTGTGATGACAGTCCCCCCACCTGCCGCCCCTCCCTCCCACCGCACCCCATGGGAAGAGAGCGAACACAGGGCCCGGACTGAGCGGAGACGAGAAATCAACCCAGTAAAGAATCACAGAAGCAAAGCCACTTTATGGAGCTAGAGACGAGTCTAGATTTAAATGGAAATTAAAAGTCTTTGCTAACAAACTCGCAAGGCGCCGCCTAGGAGGCACTGAACTGGTTTTGGAGCCTATTTTCTATTTCATTTCTCACGCCCTCCTAGTTCCCCGCCCCCTGCCCACACCTTGCTCCTGGCTGTTAAAGACTCCTCGCTGCCAGCAGGAGGCAGTGCTACAAGAGGGGGCCAGCCCCACTGTGTGTTGGGGGGCACGAACCTGGACTCGAATAAGCAGCTACATAATAAGTATAAAGAACACACACAGATAGACACACACACAACGCCAAGGACCGCTGGCTGCTGTCCCCCACAAGCCACCTCCCTCCTCTTCCTCTGGACGGAAGATGCACATAGTCCTGTGCTGAGCATCTGACCATCCCCCTCCTCTCTCCTCCATCCCTCCCTCCCTCGTCGCTGCAGTGAAACGGCACCAGGGCACCAGAGCAGTGGCTAGAGTTCCTGGCACACATGGCCCTATCCCCTGAGGTGCTTTGGTGTCATCTGCCTTTGCTGGAGGAGCAGCTGCCCCTACGCGTGTGCCCCCTGGGAGCGGATTTTGGGGCTAGCACTTCATAGTCTCCAAAGGCCAGGCTCTCTTCCCCTCCCGATTAGCTGAGATGCGGAAGGACTTCCCCGGCTCTGTCCGGCGTGTCCAGATCTCAGGCCGGGGCCATTGGGTACATGTGTTTCTCAGGAGGTTAGGCTGCTTGTGTGGGTCTCTAGCCATAAAGTGACATGGCCGGGGTTGGTCAGACACAGCAGCTTTGGTAGTTTAAAGGAACCGGCCTGCTCAAGAGTTACCTTTTCCCCGCAGCAGCTTCACAGCCGGCCTTTGCCCCTGGGACTGGTAACCCAAGTACAGGGTAAAGGGGCTGCCAGAGAGCTATGAATCCAGCAGGCTTCTGCTAGCTGTGCCCCCGAGTGTACCAGGTTGGGTGTCCTGGGGCTGTTCGTGCAGCATAGTCCCCATCTGGGTGTTTGTCTGCACGAGTGTGTGTCAGGCTGTGGGGGTGCACGTGTGCCCGGCTGTGGGTGTATGCAGGGTGTATGCAGGGTTTTGCAGCGTGGCAGGGGTGGGATCTGCCCACACTCACTAACAGTCGTAGCCACCAGATCAGCACAAACCCAGAACGCTGACATCGGGGTTCAGCTGCACCGGCCCGGGACAGCCAGCACCAGGCCCCAGTGGAGTTGTCATGGTGAAGTGCCCTGGAGCTGAGAGGCCCATCCCTGGCATTACGCTACACAGGGCTGTGCCGCGGGGACTCAGTGCCCTGAGCCTTCCCTTTCCCAGTAAGATGCCGTCCCATGAGGAATGGGAATCTCAGGTCTTGCTCAGGGGCCATTCTCCCCCCGACCCTCCCAGACTCACGGCCAGGCGCACCTGCTCCACACACAGTCCCATTGAAAAGCATGGGGACGCCTCACACAGGAAGGTGTTACTCAGTGGGAGTAAAGGTGGCAGAATCAGATCTGCTCCTTTTACAAAACGCCCGTTAGCCTCAGTGGCCGCGGCCGCGAAAGGACCAACCGGTTACCAGGTGAGCAGAGCCGGCGGGCCCGAGCCCACGAGCCCCGCTGGAGTTCTGTCTCAGTGAGGACACGGTTCTCATTGGGACACACGGGGGCCCTCGATCTCAGTTCCTTGTCATTGAGCTCTGATGGTAAATGTAACGCTGCTTAGCCCAAGGCCACCTGGGGCTAATGGTCATGAGCGCCCCAATAATCATGGCCTCTTGGTATCTCCCAGCACTAGGTTCCTGGGTACCTGATGGGGTGCTGCGTCCTTCCTCAGAAGTCAGTGGTGAAACCATAGACCATGGCATGATCGCTGTCCCCCTATTAACTGGATTTTGAGTTAGAGGCAATAGAGCCACAGAAGCATTAATTTTGGGAGGCGGGAGGGTGGGGACAGATTTAGGGATGCCTGTCTGGGTTCTGTTCATAACCTGGTCTGATAGACACACCTCCCTCATTGCTTATAAGCCGGGCTTTGCCGTGTTGGTCGGATAAATACAGTGGGAGAACAGGAATGGGGCCAGTGCACTCCCGTAAAGACCTTGCAGCAGCTGTGCCAAAGGAAGGGCTCACTGACTCAGCGTGATCTGGATCGCTTCGTAAACTGGGTGCAAGCAAACAATATGCATTTGAATAAGGGTAAATGTCCATGTACACATCTGGTAACAAAGAACATAGGCCATGCTTGCGGCCTGGGGGACTCCTGGTACGCAGGGACTCTGAAAGAGATTTGGGGGTGGGGGTGGATAATCAGCTGAATGTGAGCTCCCAGTGCAACGCTGTGGCCAAAAGAGCGAATGCCACCCTGGGATGCATCAACGGAATGTCGAGTAGAAGGAGAGAGGTTTTGTCTGTATTTGGCACTGGTGCGACCACGGCTGGAATCCTGTGTCCAGGTCTGGTGCTCACCATTCCAGAAGGATGTGGGTAAATTGGAGAAGGGTCAGAGAAGAGTCACGAGACTGATTAAAGGATTAGAAACCCTGCCTTGGAGTGACGTACTCAAGGAGCTCAGTCTATTTAGCTAACAAAGAAAAGGTTAAGGCGTGACTTGATCACGGTCTGTAAGTATCTACATGGGGAACAACCATTGAATAATGGGTGCTTCCATCTAGCAGACGAAGGTCTAACACGAGCCAGTGGCTGGAAGTTGAAGCTAGACACATGCAGACTGGAAAGGAGGTGCATATGTTTTCCGGGGAGAGTAATTAGCCATTGGAGCGATTTAGCAAGGGTGGAGGTAGATTCTCCATCAGTGGCAATGTTAAGATCAGGACTGACTGTTTCTCAAAAAGCTCTGCTCTAGAGATTACAGTGGGGAAGTCCTATGGCTGGTGCCATGCTGGGGGGGTCAAACCAGGTGATCTCAGTGGGCCCTGCTGGCCTTGGAATCTGAATCTATGCCTGGCCTCCTCCATGCCCCCTGCCATGCATGTGGAGCTGGTAGAGTGTGAGGGTGCTCAAGCTGTCTGCGTCTTGCCCTTCCCCCCCCCCCCCCCCCCCCCCCCCCCCCCCCCCCCCCCCCGCNCAGGAGGGATTTGTGATGAGTGGGTGCGTGACTGGAGGGGAGGAAGCTAGGGGCAGGGTGTCCTGGCTGAACAGCAGTGGCCATGTGGGGTTTGGGTTTGGAAAGGGGAGAGCTGGTCTTTCCCTGCATCTGATTGGATAGGAATAAATAGCACTCAACCAGCTTGCTAGAGAAATGCTGAGTTATGACTGGTTGAGAGCTAGTCTACTCCACCCCCTCCCTTCCTCACCCCTTTACCTTAAGCAGCCAGAAGCACGGGCCTTACACCCGGGAGCCCTCCGCAGGACCGATAGCTCCGAGGTACCATCGTCACCAGGTGGCTGACCACGGTGGGATGGGGACAGAACCACCATTTGGCTATTACAGGAGAAGGGAGCCACACGAGGGCTACCCTTGGCCTGATGTATTTTGCACTGAACAGTAGCTGGGCAGAGGGGATCCTACAGCGATGGGAGCCGTGTCAGACCCTGGAGACGCAGACTGAGCTACTATGGATATAATGGCCCAATGATTGGGGATCTCCATTTAGGTGAGTTGCACCAGAGATGAGCAGGGCCCATTGATTTCGGTGAGTCACACCGGAGATGAGTAGATCCCTTTGATTTTGGTGGAGTTGCACTGTAGTTGACTCCCATGGTTTTGATTTTACTGTTCATCTCTCCTGTAGCCTGCCAGGCTTTCAACAGCATGCTGGGGGTTGCCTCTCCTGTTCTTTGAGAAACACTTCAGCCAAGCAGAGCAGCCCTGTGCCTCTCTGAAGCAGATGTGTGACGGGTGGGGCTGGAGAGGGGGGATTGTATTAAGAATAAAGGCCAAGCTAGTAGCTTGTACAGTCCAACTCTGATGTGAAAAGCAAAGGTCTGAACTGCAGCCAAGCAGGGTCGGCGCAACCCATTAGGCGACCTAGCCGGTCGCCTAGGGCGCTGCTATTTTGGGGG
The DNA here is from genome assembly GCA_003942145.1 of Platysternon megacephalum. NCBI lineage: Eukaryota > Metazoa > Chordata > Testudines > Platysternidae > Platysternon > Platysternon megacephalum. Next base: position 12,225,047 of record QXTE01000038.1, on the reverse strand, counting down.
CGCCGCGGCCGCCCATAGAAATTGGGGGGCGGGACCTTCCGCTTCCTAGGGCACCGGCAAAGCTGGCGCCGCTACTGCAGCCAAGGAGCCGCGTCCCTGGGTCCGAAGGCCCTAGTCAGTCTTTGAAAATGGTTATTTTAAGGATCTGTAGAAGGCCTTTAAGAAAGCACAACCTCTCCTTCCTCCCTGGCCTTTTCTTTCTCCTCTCTCCCACTCCTCATGCAAAGCACAGCAGATCACCACGATGTACATAGCTCGAAATGGGAGATCCCAGCCCGTGTGTGTGTGTGTGTCGCATCTCAACCCTGTTACTCTGACACTGTGTAATAAAGATGAGTTATAACCTCTCTCCGTCCCGTCTCTCCCGCCCCTCTTATTGTGACCAGAGCTGATGACAACGCGTGACAACTGTTTGTTTTTGGTTTTATTTTTCATTTTGTACAGAGAAAAAACATTTCCTTTAAAAAAATGTCTTTCGACTGAAGTAACTTTTCTGGTGCTGTTGTTAACTTGTTCCTTTCTTTAATTTATTTTCCCCCGTGCTCCTGTCTCTCCCCCTCCGCTACCCTTTCCTCACCCTCTCTTTTCCTTTTCTTTTTCGGACAATTATCCTGTTCCCCACCCCGCCCTTGATTTAAATAGTCACTGCTACAAGTAACGAATGCACTGTGAAGATTCCAGTATTAATAAAAGTTGTACTGTAATTAATACCAGGGACTCACATGTGTGTTCTTGTCTCACCTATTCTTTCGCCTGTCCTACTTCCTAGTTCCATGGTGAGGTGGCTGATTCTTGTTAGCGAACAGGAGACAATGTGTCACTTGATCTGGACAAGCTCATTGGGATGATTGTTCTTTTTGAAGGCTTGCCAGCAAATTGGTTCTAGCCTATGGTAGTGCCTGAACCTTAGTTGGGATGATATTACCAAACAAATCTCTCATTTTGCTAGTGCTGAGTGGTTAAGTGATGGGAAACCAGGGGTTAAGAAATTCTAAAATTTAATTATGGTCTATCCATGCAAGAGTTGCCTTTCAAAGATTAAAAGACACTAAATGACATAATTAACATTTTTATTTTCGTATTTTTAACTACTGCAATATTCTATTTTAAAACCACCCATGTCCTGGTGGCGTGACAGGGAGTTACTGCTGTTTTTCACATGAGGCTGTGGGAAGTAAAGCCGGGGTTGGCCGTCAGCCCACAACCTGACATTTGAGGACTCTGTCAAGACTTGTTCAGTTGCTAGGAGCCGCCATGGACTGCTTGTTCAAATGCCGGCTGTCGGGAGAGGCCCAGGCGGGAGAGGTAGTTGAGGCTGGGCGACTAGAAGTGGGTTTTTCCAGGACCTGGCTGAAGATCCTGGGCTGGATGCTCAGGACACCAGAGACTCAGCCATCAGGGAAGGCGGCACTGAGACCAGGGCTGGGGGCATACGACCCAGAAGCTTCTGAGGAGGACGTCTGACCTGGGATCTGTCATAAGACTTTCCAGGGCTTGAGAAGGTGAAGAGGGCACCTCTAGATGAACAGTACAGGAGTTCACTTGTGGGGTTAGTTGTAACTAATACAGCCAGTGTGTTAGCCAAGCCTGGTGGGGAGCTGTGGTGACAGGGTTTTCCTGGAGCTGCCTTTGAGGAGCACTTTCCATATTCATCAGCAATCACTCGACTCCGGGGTCGGGGTGCTGGCCAAAGGGAACGGAGTGAGGGGCGTGACACAAGAGCAAGTTGCAGAGTTGGTGGCGGTAGCAGTTTTCCCCCAGTCCTGGGTACAGGAAACCTGGGGTCGTGACACAGCCCAAGCAGAAAATGTTCCTTGGCTCTGATAAACCCAGCTACACAAGAGCTGCCTTGACTAGCTTTCTTTGTCTGTGCGAGCCCTGAAGGAACGCCCTGAGGAGCGCACAGCAGCCAGAGGAACTCAGTTCAGAGGCTGCTAACTTGCAACCTCCAAGATCCCTGGTTCGGTGCTCGGCGTCGGCAGCCCTGTGAACCTCCCTTAGCCAAAGGAAGGCTCTTGATGTGACGGCAGCTGCACCCTTTCCTGGGCGTGACTGCTTCTGAGTGGGTGTCACGCTTTGGGGGGCACGATCCAGGCCAGCAAACCGGGGTGCCTAGCAGTGCTCTGCTGCTGTAGCTCCTAGCCCAGCCTGCCGGGTGTCTGTGCTAGACAGCCCTGGGTCAGCAGCCTGTCTACAGCCCCACTCTGGCTACCACCAGCGGGGTGTCCCCAGCACACTCCCAGGCCTGAATTTCCCCCAACCCGTGTGCAGTGGCTAGCCCTCACCTGGACACTCGGAGAAATAATGGGGTTGGTTGCTCCTTAACGAGACAAACGCACATTACAGCTTGTTAACATAACTGGGGTAAATACGCCCTTCCTTTCAAACCCAGCACTGAGCTGGTTTATAGTAAACATAAAACAAATTTCGTACCAAAATATACTGAGGATAAAGTGAGTTCAGGTATCAGGAATGAAGCCAGGAAGAATTAAAAGTAAAACAAACCAAAATACACTTTCTACTGATTATGACTTAACAAGCTACAGTCTTTGTTCAAGGCAGCATTCTTATCAATCGTCCTTCCCAGCCATGGCTGACTCCCTCATCAGGACCTTCCACAGCGGAGCAAGGGGCTGGCTTCCCTTGGCTTGCTAGGTGAATGATCTTGGCCTAGGCAGGTTTCTCACCTAGATTCAATATTCAGGGACTTCAGCCCTCCCCCTTAGTTGAAGGGCCTGTCTTTCTCAGCTTGCGAGAGCTCTGATCCCTTGGGTCTGGCTAGTGAGGGGTGCCAAAGATGGCTTTGGGCTTTGCTTAGGTCTGCCCAAGTTCAATGACCTGGTTTCAGTGGATTTCCATTGTTTTGATTCCACCAGATGGGTGAATAGCTGTGACATTCCCGCCTCTTTGGGAGACGCTGTGTCACGCTTTGTTTGTAAAGCCTAATATCAACGTGTAGCCATGAGGCCAGATCGAGCACTGAGAGAGACATTTGATGCTGATATTAATCCCCAGTGTGTCATAGGCTGTCAGAACACACCTCACTCGGCATGCTTCGATAATACAGTAATGCTGTGTACAATCCGTTGAGTCAATTGATCGTCACTTGAGGTTCAGCCCCCCGTCTTTATAGAGCAGTAAACCTTTGCAATGTAAAAACCCAGACCAAACGTCTCGCTCTCGCTGGAGTGTAGATGCCATGCTGATCCCCCACACACATGTGATAGCTTTGTTTACCTAATATGTAAATGGCTCTTCGTTGTGTCTGCTCAATGACCGCACTGGTCAGGGAAGCAAATACACCTGCTTTTGTCTAGGGCACAGCTGTTTAGCCACTTCCCCTGGCATGCCTGGTTTAAACACACTTTAGTCATAATTCCAGCATGTAGCCCAAACTCTTAATACCCCTGTGTACATACAGCATGCAGGAACAGTAAGGATCGGGGAGGTATTACATGACACCTATTAGATACAGATTGTGACATCAGTAAATTGGGGCAGGCTGAACTGGTCAAGCCAGCTGAATCTCACTACCCGATATCAGTGAGCCCCTGGCCCTATGGCACCTCAGTGCTGTTAGGGTCATGGTGGGGAAGAAGCCAGCTCGATGAAAGGCAGGAATCGTAGCTGCCAGGTATTCCTAAGAAATCACAGAAAGTGTGAGCACTTTTGCTTCCCAGAGCACTGCCCTTGTTGGTCTCTTGTACCTACAGCCCCAGCCTGACTTTTCTCTTTCCTTGCAAGATGGCTGTCTGGGGGAGGGTACAAAAACCGCGCACTCCTGTGAATTTAACATAGTTTAAGTTAGATACCAGTTGTGTTTTATCTTTATTTTTCTTGTAACCATGTCTGCCGCTTATGCCTCATTACTTCGACTCACTTAAAATCTCCCTCTTTCTAGTTAATAAACTTGTTTTATCTAATCCAGTGTGTTTGAATTGAAGTGGCTGGGAAACGCCATTTGGGTAACAAGATGTGTGCACAGCATTTCTATTAATCAAACAACAGACTTTGTACCGGCTTGTATTGTCCGGGGGCAGGCTGGGCAGTACAGGACACACATTTCTGGGGGAAATCTAGGACTAGGGTGTGCTGGGGTCACCCTGCAGCATAACCCAGGCTGTTAGGCGCCAAGGGGTGGCGGGCTGGGCAGTACAGGACATATATTGCTGGGGGGAAATCTAGGGCTGGGGGTGTGCTGGGGTCACCCTGCAGTATAACCCAGGCTGGTAGGTGCCAAGGGGTGGCGGGCTGGGCAGTACAGGACATACATTGCTGGGGGGAAATCTAGGGCTGGGGGTGTGCTGGGGTCGCCCTGCAGCATAACCCAGGCTGGTAGGCGCCAAGGGGGGGCGGGCTGGCTGCAGCACACACAGACATAGCTGGGAGGGACTTACATGCTGGAGGCTGTTTGTGAGCAGTCCAGGCTGGAGGCCACAGCAGCAAGGGCACCCCAGGTTAGAGGGCAGGGGTGACACAGCTATTCATTGGTCTGGATTGTATCCTACTATGTCACAACGCACCCCAGGTTAGAGGGCAGGGGTGACACAGCTATTCATTGATCTGGATTGTCACTGGTATGTCACAACGCACCCCAGGGCTCTTCTGTTGCTGGACGCTGCACTGAGAAAGGGGCTGGAGAGATCTAGGAGGGGGGGAAGGTGAGGAATGGGGCAATAGAGCTGCCCACCGTGTCCGTAGAGTAGCAGTTATCGTGTCTGCCTCATGTGCAAAAGGTCCTGCCCAAGCACTGTAGCTGGCCCTGGTCACCTCTGACCCTTTCATCTCATGGAGCATCTGTCACTGGCTGATGTAAGGCAGGCCGCTGGGTAGCTGTTTCTGACACATGCCTCATTCTCTAGTGTGATTTGGTGGTCAGGACAGACACCAGCTAGGCCCCATCCTTGTGCTGTATCAGTTAGGACATTGAGCCATAAGCACTGGAGGCATCAGTCACTCAAGTAATGCCATTTTTGAGAGAGACTGCGCCTTCCCCTCCCCTTTTGCCCATGCAGGTCCTGACTAGGTGACAACTGCTGCTTTGTGGGGTGGGGAGTAAAGGAAACGAAACACACTCCAAAAGGCTGGCTTGTAAAAAGAAGCTTTGCCAGATGCTCAGACCAGCAGCCATGGTTCCTGCATTTATTGTCAACAGTCAAACTAGAAATTTGTTTTAAAATATTCCCCCTTTCCGGTTTGCAATGCAAACATTGCAGCTAGTGCTAGTGCCTAGACCATGCCTAAAATCTGACTAGTCTGTTTTCACTGGGGAGGCCAAGAGAAATGGAACAAAGGAATTAACAGCCTCACTAGTGAAAAATTAATCCGATTGTTAAATGTCTCCTGCTAATAATGGAAGATGGCAACAATGGAGATGGGGGAACTTGCATTATTTGCATATATTAGGTTTTAGGTGATATAATTCCAATGGGTGCGCCTGAGCCAATCCTGAATTGTACCTGTGCAATGGGGAGCAGGACTGGCCTGGTCTTTTTAAACCTGAGATGGTCTCTTTAAACTGTTGTACAGTTAACAGGTATTTCTAGCCAGTGTTACATTTTGGACTTAGTCCAACAGCTTCTGCTGCCCAGCAGATGGCACCGTGGAGCTGCAAGTGCCCCCCAAAGTGATAGGTAGGAAATCCCCCGTCCCCCGCCCAGCCCCCTGCCCGGGTGGCAATTAGTGGTTGCTGGGGCCCCCATCCAGCCCCACTGTGCGGGTGACACTGAGTTCTGGGCTCTGCCCATGGAAACGCCGTGGCTGGCAGAGCCCAGCCTAGGCAGGGATGTGCTAGGATGTAAAGCAGCCACACAGGAGCAGGGTGCGTGTCTCCTGGGCTTTGCCTTGTCCAGCCCTAAAGACCCACCCTGCACAGCTGAGACGGGACCTCCAGCTTCACAGCACAGGAGACTCTGCTGTGGCAGCGCGGCCAGTGGGGTATGAGCCGAGCCACGGGCGTGCACAGGCCGGGGGCAGCATGGCCTCCTGGGGCCGTGGCTGGCAGCCCAGCTGTAGGAACGAGATCAGTATGGAGTCTGCCGGGAGGCCAGAGCATGGCTCCGGCATGCCCTCGCGTCACACCAAACTAGGGCCCTTCTGAAACCGGACCGACCCTCTTCCTCCAGCTCTCCCCAGCCTCCTGCAGTGGCCAGGCACAGGCCGGGGGGCTCTGAGAGCACCGCTGTACTCCTGGCTCTGCCTTGGACTCGCTGTGGTTCCCATCTGTAAAACAGGGATGATGCTACTGACCCAGCTGCCAGGGGGGCTAAGCAGTTCCAGTCATTTATACCAGTAAAGTGCTTTGAGATCCTCTTATGGGAGAACTAGAGATGGGCGTATTATTGTCCCTTGCATGGGACCCTGCGTCTGTCACCTGCAGCTGGGAGCCCCCAGCTCTAGGCGGGCTGGTGATACAGCACATGGCAGCACCCGCGTCCAGTGCTGTGCATATGAAAGGGGGCTGTTGTCCCCTTGCTAACACTCAGTGGGGTGTTTTGGTTGCTAGCTCCCAGTACCAAAAGGAAGGGGAAGGGTCGAGGGGAAATCAGGACCCCAAGCTGAGCTGGGGAGCAGAGTCGTACCAGACAGAGAACCAGAGAAGCAGCCCAGGGAGCAGGTCAGTGCTGGGAGCAGAGCTGCAGCAACCAGAGCCAGAGGGGCCAGAGAAGCAGCCCAGGGAGCCAGAGGCAGAGCAGCAGCAGTGCTGAGACAGGGTCAGGGTGGAGCTGGAGCTGGAGCAGTCCGGAGCTGGGTGTGGTGAGCAGCTGGGGAGAGCGAGGGGGACCCTGGGCAGCAGGCCCACCGCAGGTCAGACTTGGGGGGGATCGTAACCCCGACGGGGTGGGGCTGATGCTGGGGGGAAGGGTCCTGCCACCTAAAGCCTGAGAGCGTGTGGCCACCTCCAGAGCGAGTGTCCGACCCGCAGCATCCCTGCAGCACAGCCAGGGCCTGGGCAGGGGCCTGGGATGTGTGAGGAACAGACTGAACTTACATTCCATTACATTACATTACAGACTTACATTCCAGAGAGGCTGGTTGTGGTGTCCCCATGCCACAGAGCGGGATGAGGGTTTTCCTTTGCTATTTTCTCCTTATTTTTTAATTAGTTGCTGTTTAATCATTTGTATTTGCGTTGAACTGTATGCAGTGATCAGTGGGTCAGGGAAGTGTCCAGTGCAGAGAGAGCACCCCGGAGTGGGGGCACCCGACCCCCTGCCCTGAGTGACCACGACCCCCCAGGAATCCCGGGCCCAGCCATGTTGGGGTTACGAGGCCTCTGCCAGACAGGAGAGTGGAAGGGGAGCCCTGGAGGGCAGGCAGGCCTCTGGGTAAAGGGAGTGGGAGCGAGGACTCGGATCCATTTCGCCGGGGTCGTGTGTAAGCCAGGGCAGTTCCCCAGCATAGCGGGCCCATCCCCCGCTCACACATACACGAGCTGGCTCTTGGCCGCTGCAGGGTCCTGTACCCAGGGCCGGTGCAACCACTAGGTGAAGCAGGCGGTCGCTAGGGCGCCAAGTGGTTGGGGGCGTCTGGGATTTTTCCTCCTTACCCTCCCACAGAGTGTGGCGCGGCTGATTGGGCACCTGGCCTGATTTAGCTGCTCTCATTGGCCTCCAGCAGGCAGAGTCCCGCCCCTGCTCCCCCCTCCCCTTGCCTCAGCATCGCCTCGCCAGCACGTGGCGGGGGAGGGGCTGGGGCTCCGCAGCCTGTTTGGTTTGGCTCCACGTGGAGCCAGCGGCTGGAGCGGCCTGGGCATGGAAAGGGGAGTCCCGGGGGGGGGCTGTCAGGGGCGGGGGGACGGTGGGATGAGCTGGGAGTTCGGGGGGGGCTGTCAGTGGACAGGGGGAGGTTGGATGAGTTGGGGGTCCCAGAGGGGCTGTCAGGGGGAGGGGAAGGGTTGGATGAATTGGGAGTTCGGGGGGGCTGTCAGGGGGCAGGGGGAGGGTTGGATGAGCTGGGAGTTCTGGGGGGGCTGTCAGGGGGCAGGGGTGTGGATAAGGGTTGGGGCAGCCAGGGGACAGGTAGGGAGTAGGATCCTAGGGGGGCAGTTAGGGTGGGGAGAGGCTTAGGTAGGGGGTGGGGTCCCAGGAGGGGGCAGTCGGGGACAAGGAGCAAGGGGGGCTTGGGGGTTCTGAGGGAGGCGGGAAGTGGGAGTGGATGGGGGCGGGACTCCCCGCTAGCTGTGCCACTGCCTTTGCAGGGCTGCTGCCCCCCTGCACCGCCCCGGCTCCTCCATGGCTGGGGCTCGCCACCCCCACAAGCAGGACGCTCTGGCTCTCCGGTGCCTCCGAAAGGCGGCTCCTCCCTGCCGAGCTGCTGCAGCGGCCCAAGCCTGGCAAACCCAGTGAGTGGACTTGGTGCGGGGGCCGCCGGGGGGGGTGGGCTCGGCTCGCGGGGGGGCTGGGCACCCTCCAGGGGAGTTCAGGGGGTGGAGAGGGGGGAACCTGGTCTGGGGAGCAGCCCCTGGGCAGGCTGGCCCGTGGGGTCTATAAAGGCTCGTTGGGATTTGCCCCGATGTGCGGGGGGGGCGCAAGGTGGAAGTTTCGCCTAGGGCACAAAATATCCTTGCACCGGCCCTGCCTGTACTGCCCCCAAGAGAGGAACCTGGAGCAAAGCAACCGGAACCCCGCACTGGCCTGAGCTGTCTGCCTGCAGCGGGGCTTAGTGCCGGGCCGTGGCTTTTCGAACCCAGCGCTCAGGGGCCGGGTTAGGAAGGCTGGCGAGAGGGTTCTAGGCCTGAGCATGCCCAGGCCGCTCTCACTTAAGGCACAGTAGTGCACACTCGTGTGAACTGAGTGGGAGGCTCACACTAGTGATTCTTTTTAACCCCTCAGCCCCTGGAGTCCTGTGGTTAACTGAGAAGCTCTGCTTTCATTAGTAGCAAGTTACCTTGCTAACCCTCCCAGGTGCGGGGAAAAGCCGGAAAACATCAACCTTAGAGGTTCAAAACTCAGAAGGCAAATCAAAAGCACCTAAAATGTATTATTATTTTTAAAACTCTCCTGGTTTTAAGCCAATCCTGTGATTTTGGGGGGCTGGTGACAATACTGCAGCGGTTCTCAAACTGGGTCAGGAACCCAAAGCAGGTCGCAATCTGGTTTTAATGGGGTCACCAGGGCTGGCGTTAGACTTGCTGGGACCTGGGGCTGCAGCCCTGGATGGTGGGGCTCGGGGATGAAGCCCTTGGGGTCGTGTAGTAATTTTTGTTGTCAGAAGGGGGTCACAGTGCACTGAAGTTTGAGACCCCCTGTAATACTGAATGCCTTGTTATTAAACATCATGCATCAGCTGCCTCCATCTCTCTTTAGGAGTGGGGCATTTAATTCAATCCCGGGGGCAGGAAGTGAAACTGACTAGTCTCTAAGGTGCCACAAGTACTCCTGTTCTTTTTGCTGATACAGACTAACACGGCTGCTACTCTGAAACCTGACTAGAAATGGGCCAGGCTAGTCTTGTGCCAGGGGTGTGAAGGAAAGGCGCCAGTCTGTGTGTCTGTCAGCAGCGCATCCCTTCCTGGAGCCAGGCTGCTCCCTGTCAGTAAATAAACTCTGCTACGCGCTGGAGGAGATGCCCTGTCCTTGGCAGGCGCGCTGGCCGAGCCTGCCCACCGTGGGCACCTGGCTGGCCTGGAGCAACGTGCTCTGTGTTATATAAGGAGACCTCTGTGGGCGGGTTTCTGTGCTCTCTGCACACAGGAGCAGCTTAAGGGGGGAGGGATAGCTTAGTGGTTTGAGCATTGGCCTACTAAACCCAGGGTTGTGAGTTCAATCCTTGAGGGGGCCACTTAGGGATCTGGGGCAAAATCAGTACTTGGTCCTGCTAGTGAAGGCAGGGGGCTGGGCTCAATGACCTTTCAGGGTCCCTTCCAGTTCTATGAGATAGGTATATCTCCATATATTATTTGTGTGAGGGGCACAGGAATGTGCTGGGTCAGGCCGGTGTGAGCAGGGCTGCTAACTGGGCTGTTGGGGGGGGTGAGCCCTAGGGGGCTGCACAGGCAGAGAATGGGTGGCATGGGAGGGGGCTGCATGGTGTGTTACAGTGATTTTGGATTCTCCCTCCCTCCCTCTGTCCCCAGAGCCCTTTCTCACCCCGTCATCCTGGAGCTAACATAAGAGCGGCCATACTGGGTCAGACCAAAGGTCCATCCAGCCCAGTATCCTGTCCTCTGACAGTGGCCAATGCCACGTGCCCCAGAGGGAGTGAACCTAACAGGTAATGATCAAGTGATCTCTCTCCTGCCATCCATCTCCACCCTCTGGCAAACAGAGGCTAGGGACACTATTCCTTACCCATCATGGCTAATAGCCATTAATGGACTTAACCACCATGAATTTATCCAGTTCTCTTTTAAATGCTGTTATAGTCCTAGCCTTCACAACCTCCTCAGGCAAGGAGTTCCACAAGTTGACTGTGTGCTGTGAAGAACTTCCTTTTATTTGTTTTAAACCTGCTGCCCATTAATTTCATTTCGTGGCCCCTAGTTCTTGTATTATGGGAACAAGTAAATAACTTTTCCTTATTCACTTTCTCCACACCACTCATGAGTTTATAGACCTCTATTATATCCTCCCTTAGTCTCCTCTTTTCCAAGCTGAAAAGTCCTAGTCTCTTTAATCTCTCCTCATATGGGACCCGTTCCAAACCCCTAATCCTTTTAGTTGCCCTTTTCTGAACCTTTTCTAATGCCAGTATATCTTTTTTGAGATGAGGAGATCACATCTGTACGCAGTATTCAAGATGTGGGCGTACCATGGATTTATATAAGGGCAATAATATATTCTCCCTCTTATTCTCTATCCCTTTTTTAATGATTCCTAACATCCTGTTTGCTTTTTTGACGGCCACTGCACACTGCGTGGACATCTTCAGAGAACGATCCACGATGACTCCAAGATCTTTTTCCTGATTAGTTGTAGTGACTCACACCCCAGCCCCTCCTGCCCTGGCTCGGCAGAGTGCAGGGCCTGCCAGGCAGGGTGGGTGCAGCCATGGAGGGCGGCATGGGCCCCTGGCACCGTGGGCTAGTGGCCTGTTTGCCAGGCCCTCGGTGGTAGCATCAGGCCCAGGTTGCAGGTGGGTAGTCGAGGCCCCGTGGGCCTGCCCTGGCAGCTCACGCTGAGGGAACAGGCGTGATGAGAGCTCAGGTGCTGGACAGCAGAGGGGCGCTGAGGTGAGGCTTGGGGCACTACCCTGTCGCTGGGCAGGAGTCAGCCGGCCGTAGGGAAGGAGGTAGGGGAGGAGGGCAGAGCGCGGCCCACCAGTCTGCTGCTGGCTCACTAGGAGGCCTAGGTCCTGGGCTGGCGATGTGGAGCAATGAGTGGAGAGGGCTCCTGCTAGGGACGTTGCTGGTTTATTTTATGTTACTACATATCCAATCCCCCGTTGGCAGGTCCTGCTCTTCTGCCCCGGGTGGGCTCGCAGTGCTGCTGCCCTGGCTGGATGCGGCATCTAAGCCCAGGGGCACCTACGACAGCAGGGGAATGCAAGCTGGAGGGGGTCAGGGAAGTGCAGCTGGCGGCTGATATGGGACACCCCACGGGCTCGTGCCCAGGCTGGAGAGCAGCTCAGCTACCCCGGGAGCCACCCTCGACCCTGCGCTCCTGGGCACTGGCCAATGCGATTTCTCTGCCATCCACAGCCAGCCCCAGTGAGACCGTGACATGCTCTACAGGCAGGACACTAGGGGCGAGGTCTTTGCCAGGTGAAGAATGGGGGTCTCCAAGGAGGCAGCTCCCCAGACATTTACTAGAAGCCAGCCTAGGGGCCCCAGATGGCTAGCTTGGCTGGATGTCCTGGAAGCCCCATCTCGGCTCTGAGGTGGGTGTCTCGGCTGGACTGCGTTGGGCCGGCGGCTTGGGGGGGCTCAGAACTCATACTGGGAGATGAAGGCCGTGACCCTGAAGATGTGCTTCCCAAGAAGAACCTTCTGGGCGAGCTTGCTCATTTCCAGCTCCACCTCCAAGGTGGCCGGCCCCACCACTGGGCTGGTGAGGATCAGCTCGCCGGTGTGCCGGTCGGAGCGCCGCACGGCGAAGACGGCCTGGCCCCTGCCACCCGTGATGGCGAAGCGCAGGCTCTCGCCCACCAGGTGGGTGGTGGACATCTTGAAGAGCACCCTGGGCACGGTGCGGTTGGATTGGAGCAGCAGGTAGTGGAAGGAGATGGAGTTGGCGGCCAGGCGGCAGGCTCTGCTGTTCACGGGGCATGGGTTGCGCTCACACTGACTGGGGGGAGATAGAATCATAGAACTGGAAGGGACCTCACGAGATCTCTAGTTCAGTCCCCTGCACTCCTGGCAGGACTAAGTATTATCTAGCCCATCCCTGACAGGTGTGTGTCTAACCTGCTCTTAAAAATCTCCACAACCTCCCTAGGCAGTTTATTCCAGTGCTTAACCACCCTGACAGTTAGGAAGTTTTTCCTAATGTCCAAGCTAACCCGCCCTTGCTGCAATTTAAGCCCATTGCTTCTTGTGCTATCCTCAGAGGTTAAGAACAATTTTTCTCCCTCCTTGTAATAACCTTTTATGTACTTGAAAACTAAACAAACCCAGTTTTTTCAATCTTCCGTCCTAGGTCATGTTTTCTAGACCTTTCATCATTTTTGTTGCTCTTCTCTGGACTTTCTCTAATTTGCCCACATCTTTCCTGAAATGTGGCACCCAGAACTGGGCACAATACTCCAGTTGAGGCCTAATCAGCGCGGCGTAGAGTGGAAGAATTACTTCTCGTGTCTTGCTTACAACACTCCTGTAACACTTACAACAATCCCATAATGATGTTCGCTTTTTTTGCAACAGTGTTACACTGTTGATTCATATTTAGCTTGTGGTCCACTATGACCCCCAGATCCCTTTCCGCTGTACTCCTTCCTAGGCAGTCATTTCCCATTCTGTATGTGTACAACTGATTGTTCCTTCCTAAGTGGAGTACTTTGCATTTGTCCTTGTTGAATTTCATCCTATTTACTTCAGACCATTTCTCCAGTTTGTCCAGATCGTTTTGAATTTTAATCCTGTCCTCCAAAGCACTTGCAACCCCTCCCAGCTTGGTATCGTCCACAAACTTTATAAGTGTACTCTCTATGCCACTATCTAAATCATTGATGAAGATATTGAACAGAACCAGACCCAGACCCGATCCCTGTGGGACCCCACTCGTTATGCCCTTCCAGCATGACTGTGAACCACTAACAACTACTCTCTGGGAACGATTTTCCAACCAGTTATGCACCCACCTTAGAGCAGCTCCATCTAGGTTGCATTTCCTACTTTGTTTACAAGAAGGTCCTGCGAGACAGTATCCAAAGCTTTACTAAAGTCAAGATATACCACGTCTACTGCTTCCCCCGTAGCCACAAGGCTTGTTACCCTGTCAAAGAAAACTATCAGCCGGCACGCACAGAAACACTTACTAGACGGAGGTCTTGACGTAGCTGGTATTGAGCCTGGGCTTGGGGCACTCGGGGCGCACACACCGGTAGCCCCCGAAGACATTGACGCAGAGCTCGCCATGGCTGCAGTTGTGCTGATTGTCGGCGCATTCGTCCACATCTGGCAGAGCAAACAGAATCCCCCAGATCCTGGTGTGAATGCAACTGGTTCCCTTCCACGGTAGGGCCAGGGCCTCGCCCTACCCCGGCCTACCCAGCTGTGGCCACGCACCCTGCCAGCGTCCTTCCTGCCTGGGCTGTTTAACCCGCGTGTGCTGAGCCATCATGCATGGCCAACCCAGTGTCTGCTCCAGGGGCAGAGATGGGGGCCAGTGGACATTTGCCTCTTCAGGATCAGGCTGGTGCCAAGGCAAGGGGAGCCCTGGGTCCCAAGGGGGCACAGGTAACACTAGGCCTGGGTATCACAGGGGGCTTTGGCAGCAGCCTGGCACTTAGGCAGAGGGGCAGCGCTGATCCAGCCAAAGAAGGGTCCAGACCTACGTGTGGTGCCAGGCCCAGGCCCGTGGGCACCCAAAGGGGCTTGAGGCTCGCCACGCTGCTGAGCCGAGTGCACAGGCGGGCTCTGGGCTGGGTCCCATTTGCAAGCTGTGGTGCTCTCTCTCCCCTCCCGCGAGGCAGGTGCTGCTCACCGGTGCACAGGTTCTGGTCTGCAGGGCGCAGGTAGCCCCGGGGGCAGACACAGCGGTAGGAGCCGGGCAGGTTGACACAGTCGTGCGCGCAGAGGCGAGTCTGCCAGCTGGCCTGGGGGAGCTGGCACTCGTCAACATCTGGCCATGGGATAGACAGGGGAGATTCCGGGGAGCGGGGTCAGGAAGAGTGTGACACCCAGACCACCCCCCAACCTTGGGCACTCACAGCCTGGCCGGGGCTGGAAACCCCCCAGCCTCCACCCCACCCTGGGTGCCACGCAAGAGCCTCCCCTTGGGTTCCCTGGCTGGGGCTGGCCACGGCCCTGCTGGGTGGGTCCCTCGTTGGGAGGGGCCAGGTGGGGCTGGGCCTGCAGGGGGTTAGTCACTCCCCAGCCCCGTTGGCAGAGCGTGGAGAGGGAGCCATGGTACCTTGGCACACGCCGCCGGCCCGCAGCCGGAAGCCGGTGTCACAGGCGCAGCGGCGCGAGCCCAGGCGGGTGTCTGCGCAGCGGGGCTGGCGGCTGAAGGACGAGTTGCTCAGCGTCACCCAGTCTGCAGCGGCAGGGAGAGGCGGCTGTTAGCTCCCCTGGTCGGCGTCAGGTGGAGCCGGGCCAGGGCGTGGCACGAGCCCGCTCACGCTCCGGGCGTCCCACAGCCCCGGGCACTGTGTGGGGGCTGCTCCCACCTCCTGCACCACCCTGCGGGGGTTGGGCAAGCCCGTCGGCCCCGAGCCGCGGCACTCACTGCTCATGGCACGGCACCCCGTGAGCCCCGCGTCCGGAACACGGGGCAGCGCCAGAGCTGGGGGCGGGCAGACTGGGACAGCCGTGGCTGCTGGGGGCAGGGCTCTCCTGGGAGCCCAGGCCTGGCGCTGCGGGCGGGGGGGGGGGGAGACTAGCTGGAAGGACCCTCTATAACCCCACGGCGATTGGCTCCTGCCAGTCTGCTCATGTCCCGGCCCTCCCCAGATGGCACCATGGTCACCTGCCGCCATCACAACCACATCCAATGCCACTCCAACACACACACACATACCCCTCTGCCCTGCACCGTGCACACACACACACACACACACACACACACACACACCCTCTTCCCCGCACCGCGCGCACACACACACACACCCTCTTTCCCGCACCGTGCGCACACCCCCACCCTCCTCTTCCCCGCACCGTGCGCACCCACATACGTACACACACACACACNTCCTCTGCCCTGCACCGTGCGCACACACACACACACACACACACTCTTCCCCGCACCGTGCGCGCGCGCACACACCCCCACCCTCCTCTTCCCCGCACCGTGCGCACCCACATACGTACACACACACACACACCCTCCTCTTCCCCACACCGTGCGCACCCACATACGTACACACACACACACACACTCCTCTTCCCTGCACCGTGCGTGTGCACAGACACACCCTCCTCTTCCCTGCACGCGCGCACACACCATGCACGCGCGCACACACACACCAGTCTTCCCTGCACCGTGTGCACCCACATATGTACACACACACCAGTCTTCCCTGCACGCACACACCCCCTTCCCTCCATCATGCACACACACACACACACACACACCTCTTCCCTGCACTATACACATACCAACACCCCTCTTCCCTGCACTGTCTTCACTCACACACACCCACTTCTTCCCTGCCCCATGCTGTGACGAAGTGGGGATTTTCCCTTGTTATGTTGTATGTGAGTCTTACTGTTTTGCATGAATGCTATGTGTGCCTCAGTTTCCCTGTGTATTGCACCAATGTCTAGGTGGTGGGAATAAGGGGGTGTGACTTTTGTGGGGGCTGCTCCAGCTGCCTGCAGGGATGCTATGGCCGCCCCTTCGTAACCTGAGACCCAGGAGGGGAATGCGACCAGGTGACTCTTGGCCTAGAAGCAAGACAAAGGCCGGAGGAGGAGCAACGGGCAGGGCAGGGGCCAGGCAGCTGGCAGCGAGTCAGTCTCGGCTGGCTTGTGACGCAGGGGAAGGATCAGAGCCCTGGCTCTGAGCTCCCCGCCCCCTCCCACCCGGCACCCAAAATGGACTTAGCTGAAAGTCACTGATGTCTGTAATAACAAGCTCTGTTCTACACTGTGTTCCTGTCAACTAATAAACCACCTGTTTTACCGACTGGCTGAGAGTCACATCTGACTGCGCAGTTGGGGTGCAGGGCCCTCTGGCTTCCCCAGGACCCCGCCCGGGTAGACTCGCTGCGGGAAGCGCATGGTGGGGCAGGGGATGCTGAATGCTCCGAGGTCAGACCCAGGAAGGTGGAAGCCGTGTGAGCTTCTTGCCCTGGAGACAGGCTGCTCAGAGAGAGGAGGCTCCCCCGGAGTCCTGTCTGGCTTCATAGGGAGTAGTTCCAGAGCATCGCCCGGTGACTCCGTGACACCTGCACGCACACCTCTCCCCTGCACCATGCACGCACACACCCTCCTCCCTGTACCGTGCGCACACACACACACCCCTTCTTCCCTGCACCACACACACACACACCTCCCTGTACCGTGCGCGCACACACACACCCCTTCTTCCCTGCATCGTACGTACATACACCTCTTCCCTGCCCCACACACACACCCCTTCTTCCCTGCACCACACACACACCTCCCTGTACCGTGCGCACACACACACACCCCTTCTTCCCTGCACCACACACACACACACCTCCCTGTACCGTGCGCGCACACACACACCCCTTCTTCCCTGCATCGTACGTACATACACCTCTTCCCTGCCCCACACACACACCCCTTCTTCCCTGCACCACACACACACCTCCCTGTACCGTGCGCACACACACACACCCCTTCTTCCCTGCACCACACACACACACACACCCCTCCCTGTACCGTGCGCACACACACACCCCTTCTTCCCTGCACCGTACGTACATACACCTCTTCCCTGCCCCACACACACACACCCCTTCTTCCCTGCACCACACACACACCCCTCCCTGTACCGTGCGCACACACACCCCTTCTTCCCTGCACCGTACGTACATACACCTCTTCCCTGTACCGCAGACGTGTGCACACACAACCGATCCACTCTGCTGCTGCCCCTCCCGGAGTTGAGAGGTGCGAGAGGCCGGGGCCTGGTCTGTACCTACAGGAATAGACGGGGGTCTGGCAGTTCCTGCCTGACCAGCTGCTGGGGCACAAACAGGTGAACCGCTGCACGTCCTCCACGCAGGTCCCGCCGTTGGCACAAGGGCTGCTGGTGCAGTGGCTGATACCTGTGGGGAGGGGAGAGACGCTGCTTAGCAAGAACCTGGAACGTGGCGACAAAGCTCAAATAAACAAACTCAGGCACAAATACTGGGATCACTCGGTGTCGTCCGACTCCTACCCACCATGCTACTCAGCTGTCCCACTGCCGTCCTGCCTCCCCCCCAACCCCCCCGCCTCTAGCCGTCCTGCCTCCCCCCCCAGCCACCACTCCCAGCAGTCCTGCCTCCCCCCCAACCCCCCCGCCTCTAGCCGTCCTGCCTCCCCCCCAGCCACCACTCCCAGCAGTCCTGCCTCCCCCCCCATCCCCCGCCTCTAGCCGTCCTGCCTCCCCCTCCAGCCCCCCGCCTCTAGCCATCCTGCCTCCCCCCCAACCCCCCCCCCTCCCCGCCCCCCCCCCCCCCCCCCCCCCCCCCCGCCTCTAGCCGTCCTGCCTCCCCCCCAGCCACCATTCCCAGCCAGGGGCGGCAGGTTTGTATAATTTTTAGTGGTGCCGAGAACGGGTCCAGGTCCCACCCCACACCTGCCTAAGGCTCTGGGCTGGGGCAGGGGGTTGGAGTTTTGGGTGCAGGCTCTGGGCTGGGGCAGGGGGTTGGGGTGAGGGGTGGAGGCTCTGGGCTGGGGCAGAGGGTTGGGGTGAGGGGTGGAGGCTCTGGGAGGGAGTTTGGGGTGCAGGCTCTGGGCTGGGGCAGGGGGTTGGGGTGAGGGGTGCGGGAGAGGGTGAGGGGTGACACTTACCTTGGGCGGCTCCCGAAAGCGACCCGCACACCCCTCTGGCAGTGGCTCCTAGGCAGGGGGGCTGGAGGGGCCTCCACACGCTGCTGCCTGCAGGCACCGCCCCCGCAGTTCCCATTGGCCGCAGCTCCCAATGGGAGCCGCGGAGTTGGCGCTCGGGGCAGGGGCAGCACATGCAGACACACACACCCCTGGAGGCTGCGGGAGAGGTACGGAGCAAGGGCGGGCAGGAAGCTGCCTTTGCCCCACTGCGCTGCCAGTGTTGGTGGCCGGGGGGGGGGCCCTTGGGCCCTTTTAAATAGCCCGGGGGCAGCAGGCAGGGCCAGAAAACACTCCAGGGGAGGCGCGTGGGGGCAGGGGAGAGACCCGGCCCCGAACATTGGTGGAGCCTGAATATTCCTGGAGCATGGGCACCACGGGCACATATAACTCACCGCCCCTGCACCCAGCCATCCTGCCTCCCCCCATCCCTCCGCCTCTAGCTGTCCTGCCTCCCCACCCTGCCACCCCACCCAGCCGTCCTGCCTCCCCCCATCCCTCCGCCTCTAGCTGTCCTGCCTCCCCACCCTGCCACCCCACCCAGCTGTCCTGCTTCCTCCCATCCCATCGGGGCAGGCGGAGGCAAGGCGGGGCAGGGATCGGGGCAGGCATGTGGGTGGGGATCGGGGTGGATAGAGGTATGGGGCGGGGATCGGGGTGGAGGTGGGGCGGACGTGTGGGTGGGGATTGGGGTGGATAGGGGCATGGAGTGGGGACTCGGGGCGGAGGTGGAGTGGGGACTCGGGGCGGATAGGGGAATGGGGTCGGGACTTGGGGCGGATGGGGCGTGGACTCAGGGCATGGGGGCGGGGACTTGGAGGCTCGGGGTGGATGGGGCGTGGAGTGGGGACTCGGGGCGGGCGTGTGGGTGGGGATCAGAGTCGATAGGGGCGTGGAGCGGAGATCGGGGTGGGCGTGGAGATCAGGGCGGAGGCAGGGCAGGGAATGGGGCAAGTGTGAGGGTGGGGATCGGGGCGGAGGCAGGGCGGGGATCGGGGCAGGCGTGAGGGTGGGGATCGGGGCAGGCGTGAGGGTGGGGATCGGGGCGGGGAATGGGGCAGGCGTGTGGGTGGGGATCGGGGCGGGGAATGGGGCAGGCGTGTGGGTGGGGATCGGGGCGGAGGCAGGGCGGGGAATGGGGCAGGCGTGAGGGTGGGGATCGGGGCGGAGGTGGAGCTCTGCCCAGGATGGCTGCCGCAGTCCCTAGCCGTGGCTCCGTCCCGTTCCCAGTCCCTGGAGGCCCCTCGGCCCCTCCCCGGGCATTGGGCTCTGCCCGCCCGTGGCGCCCCCCAGCCGATCCTCACTCCGGCAGACGGGCTGCTGCCCGCTCCACGTCCGGTCCTGCAGGCAGGTGCGCGACTCGGAGCCCACCAGCCGGAAGCCGGCCTCGCACAGGAAATGCGCCTCGTGCCCCACCGTGGCCTTCTTGCCCAGCTTCCTGCCATTGCGGGGCGCTGTCAGGGGGGGGCAGCTGTCTGGGGGAAGGGGAACGGGGTTAGGCGGGAGCAAGCCCTGCACGGCCCCCCCCCCGACTCAATCCCCATCAGCCGGGATCAAACACCCCAGCAGCGGGGCTGAGTGCAAGGCCACAGGCCGACTCCTGCCCCTTCCCCAATATATCCCACCTGCCCCAGGTCAGCCGAGGCCGGCAGAGCCCCTCCCGCGCCGCCGGCTGCACCCGTAGATCTGGGCCCGCGGCTCGCCCTGGCTGGCCCATGGTGAGGTGGGCAGGATCCAACCCAGCCATGGCTGCGGCTCACACGGCCCCTTTGGCCTCAGCCGCCCCTGGCCTGGCGAATTCTTTGTTGACCTACCTCCATCCTACGGGGCAGGACATGCTCACAGCCGCGCGCCAGCTCCACTCCAGGCCGGCCCAGGCCTCAGAGCAGGAGGGAGGGATGGAGCTGGCAGTGCAGTGGAGAGCCAGGGACACCCATGCCCCAGGTGCCGTCCAGGAGTGCGCTGGAGGCAACCTGCCCGGGGCAGCCCCACCAAGCCAATGCCTGCAGTACAGCGCCGAGCACCGGGGTGCCAACTTCCTAATCGCACAAAACCAAACACCCTGGCTCCGCCCCTTCCCTGAGGCCCCGCCCCTGCCCCGCCCCTTCTCCGAGGCCTGCCCCCCACTCACTACATCCCCCCTCCCTCGGTGGCTCGCTGTTCCCCACCCTCACTCACTTTCACCTGGGCTGGGGCAGGGGGTTGGGGTGCGGGAGGGGATGAGGGCTCCAACTGGGGGTGCGGACTCTGGGGTGGGGCTGGGGATGAGGGGTTTGGGATGCAGGAGGGGGCTCCAGGCTCGGGGGTGGGGCCAAGGGATTTGGAGTGCAGGAAGGGGCTGCGGGTTGAGGCAGAGGGTTGGGGTGCAGGAGGGGGTATGGGTTCTGGGCTGGGGGTGCCAGCTCTGGGGTGGTGACAGGGATGAGGGGTTTGGGGGGGGGGGGGCTCAGGGCTGGGGCAGGGGTTGGGGCTCAGGCTTACCTCGGGCGGCTCCCGGTCAGTGGTGCAGCGGGGCTAAGGCAGGCTCCCTGCCTGTCCTGGCACCGCGCTGCGCCCCGAAAGTGGCCAGCGGGTCCGGCTCCTAGGCGGGGCGAGGGAAGGACAAGAGGCTCTGCATGCTGCTCTCGCTCGCAGGCACCGCCCCCCCCCCAGCACCCATTGGCTGTGGTTCCCGGCCAATGGGAGTGTGGAGTCGGTGTCCGGGCCGGGGGCAGTGCGCAGAGCCCTCTGGCTCCCCCCCAGCCTAGGAGCTGGACCTGCTGGCCGCTTCTGGGGCACCGTGCGGCGCCAGGACAGGTAGGGACTAGCCTGCCTTAGCCCTGCAGACCGGACTTTTAACGGGTCCCTTTTCGCCCAGGCGTTCGTCGAAAACTGGACACCTGGCAACCCTGGCACCTAGCGCCACCCAGCCAGAGGCGTTTGCACCAGCTCCGCCAGGGGAGCGTCGGGCAGCAACCGGTGCACCACGGTTTGCATTACCGTTGTGCCCGGTGGCCTGCTTGTGGATGTTGCTCTGCAGGACTGTGAGCTGCTTCTTGAGGCTGCGCATCCCCTGCAGCTGGGCGGCCTCCTGCGTGGACAGCAGCTTCTGCATCTGCTGAATGGTGCTCAGCACCTGGCGCTTGCTCAGGCAGTCCTGGGGGCAAACAGACGTGTCACCCGGGGTCTGGCTGCAGTGCAAGGCCAGAGTAGCAGAACTCGAGTCAGCAGGCCCTGGCGATGCTCACCTAGGGCATGAACAGCTACACTCATTTGTAGGAACTGTGGACCCCTAGGTCCCAACCTGGGGCTCTGCCTTACGTGGGCCCATGTCCAGTCACCCAATCTCCCAGACTTCCTAGCGCCCACTCAAAAAATATCCGCTCGGGCCCTTTGCTCGTGGTGCCGTGTCGGGAAACATGGCAGTCCACAGGTCACAGAAAGTCGCCCCCCGGGACTGTGGGATACGTTTGGTGGACATGAGTCCAGTGGGGCTGCATCTATACTGCAAAGCAAGAGGGTGTGAACCCTGGGTCCTGGCTTGACTCAGATTTGGATCCTTCATCCTCGTGGGGTCCTGGGAGCCTGGGTCTGAGCCCTGGTTTAGCATGATTTGTGTGTGGACGGAAGAGGGGTAAAGCCTGAGTTCGAGCTCCAGGCTTACAGTGCAGTGTAGACGTACCCTTAAGGGCCAGTCCTGAGCGGAGTGCACAGAAATCTCCCCAAAGGCTGTAGCTAAATGCTGCTGAGTCCTGGGAGACGCCCCCTGGCAGCCAGGGCCCGGGCCCATCACCTCACGCCCTGGAAAACCCCATTTATTGGAGCAGGTTTCCTAGAGGCTAACCAGAACAAGAGTGGAAGGGAAAGGCAGGGACGCGGGGGCAGGATCCAGGCCCGTGACTGGGCTTTCAGCAGGGCTGTCAGAATGCCCCGGCCCAGGCAGGCTGCCAGGAGATTCAGCCTCTGCCCTAGCACCACAGGGACGTGGGGCAGGATCGGGGGCACTGCAGAGGCCTCAGGGAATTTCCTGCCCTGATTTCAGCAGGCTGCAGTTCAGCATCTCTTAACACCTCCTCAGGCAGCAGCATTGAGGGCTGGGGCCCCCTGACGGGCTGAGAGGCAGGGCAGCGGGAGCGGGACCCTCAGGCCAGGCTGTACCTTAGAGTCCGTGGGGCTGGAGCTAAAGCGGAGCTGGAGTCTCCAGAGATCAGATACTTCAGCCAGTTAACTATTGCCCAGAGCCCATGCACGCGCTCCACGGCGCCCTGCATTCGAAGGCGGGCTCGGCTGTCTGCCCCAAGGGCTCGCTGCGGGGCGGCTGGGAGCCCCTTTGGGGACGCCGCTGCTTGGTGCTCATCACTAGCACAAAGCCCACACAGGGCTGCCTCCGTCCGATTGTTCCCTCTTCCGCATCGGATTCCAGACACTTTACACCTGTGCTTCAGGCCACGTGCTCCAGGGATCCCCAGCTCTCCAGACCCACTGCCACACTCTGGGGACTGCTGCAGACAGAGCCCAGCTCCACAGCGAGGTCCCTCCTCGGCGGGCGGTCTGCAGCCTGCTCCCCTTTCCGCAGCCTGCAGCCACAGCCGCTCCGGCAGCCCATTGCTCAGGTGGGGGAGGTGTGTGCGGACTGTAGTGCAGGGGACAGGGTGTGTCCTAGGATTGCATTAGCCTTTTTCATGGCCGCATCATGTTGGCGACTCATACTCATCCTGTGTAAACCAATACAGCCAGGTCTTTCTCCTCCTCTGTCGCTTCCAACTGGTCCGTCCCCAGCTTAAAGCAAAACTGCTGGTTTGTTGGGAGTCCCTGAGTGCATGACCTTGCATTTTGCACTATTAAATTTTATCCCATTTCTATTACTCCAGTTTGCAAGGTTCTCCAGATCTTCTTGTATGACACTTTGGTCCTCCTCTGTATTGGCAATACCTCCCAGCTTTGTGTCCGCCACAATTTTTATTAGCACACTCCTGCTTTTTGTGCCAAGGTTGTTAATAAAAATGGTAAATAAGACTGGTCCCAAGACGGATTCCTGAGAACCCCACTGGTAACCTCCCTCCAGCCTGACAGTTCCCCCTTCAGTATGACCCGTTGTAGTCTGCCCTTTAACCAGTTCCCTTCCCACCTTTCAATTCTCAGATTAATCTGAGTTTAACTAATAATTTCCAGAGTGGAACTGTACCCAACGCTGTACTGAAATCCAGACAGACTAGATCCAGTGCATTTCCTTCAGCTAAAAACACCCGTTCTCTTCTCAAAGCAGAGCAGGTTGGTCTGGCACCATCTACCTTTCGTAGACCCGTGTTGTATTTTATTCCAATTACCTTTCGCGTCTATGTCCTTAACTACTTGCACTTTCGAAATTGGTTCCAAGACTTTGCATACAATTGAGGTTAAACTAACAGGCCTGGAGTTTCCTGGATCACTTTTTCCCCTTTCTTTAAAAGCGGGGGGGGTGTTAGCAACTCTCTGGTCGGTCTCCTTACCTGGGAGCTGCTGAGCGGCAGGTGCAGGACACACAGAGCCACCACGGCCTGCACCGCGAGGAGCCGCATCACGCGGGAGCTGGGCTGGGGCGAAGATCCTGGGACACCCGGGGAGAGCTGAGGGCTGGCTCCTTCCTGGCAATGGCTCGACCCGCTACACAGATGGGAACGAGGGAACACACGCAGTAACGGGGATAGCAGCTCATGGGCCAGGGTCAGTCCCACTGGCCCCATCTGCCCTGGCACCAACCCCTGGGCTTTCCCCCAGGTTCCCCTGTGGTTTGCATTGTCACCTGCTGCCCAACGCCCACCCCATCATCCCCCTCCCGCTGCAGTAACCGCCCCCTCCATGGGGCTTCCCCACCAGAGGGGCCTTCAGAAATAACCCACTGGAGGCAGAAAAATCACAAGAATCCCCCAAATATGGCTCAGAATTCACCAACCAACCAGTCCCTAATGGCATCCCCCCGGCAACCCCCCCAGCAATGGCACCCCCCCCGGCAATGGCACCCCCAACTATGATGGCATCCCCCTGGCAGCCCCCCTGTGGTGGCAGCCCCCCCCCCCATGATGGCATCCCCCTGAAACTCCCCCAAACAAGCCCCCCCATCCACGAAGGCATCCCCCCAGCAACCCCCCATGTGATGGCATCCCCCTGGCAACCCCCCCTGCGGTGGTATCCCGCCAGCAACCTCCCATTGCGATGGCATCCCCCAGAAACAACCCCCATGATCGCATCACCCTGACAACTCCCCTGCGATGGCATCACCTGGCAATCCCCCCAGCAACAGCATCCCCCCCCCCATGATGGCATCCCCCTGACAACCTCCCAGACAACCCCCCC
>QXTE01000038.1:12107409-12194148 GCA_003942145.1 Platysternon megacephalum | reverse complement strand
CGCACCCTAATCCTCTGCCCCAGCCCTGAGCCCCCTCCTGCATCGTGAACCCCTCATCCTCAGCCCCACAGCCCTCACCCCTGCACCCCCTATCCCCAAACTCCCTCCCAGAGCATGCACCTCCTCCCCACACACCCCTCCTGCCTCCAAACTCCCTCCCAGAGCCTGCACCCCCTCCCTCACCTGGAGTACTGTGTCCAGTTTTGGGCCCCACACTACAAGAAGGATGTGGAAAGTTGGAAAGAGTCCAGCGAAGGGCAACAAAAATGATTAGGGGGCTGGAGCACATGTCTTATGAGGAGAGGCTGAGGGAACTGGGATTGTTTAGTCTGCAGAAGAGAAGAATGAGGGGGGATTTGATAGCTGCTTTCAACTACACCGCTACCTCGATATAACGCCACCCGATATAACACGAATTTGGATATAACGCGGTAAAGCAGTGCTCCAGGGAGGCGGGGCTACGCATTCCAGTGGATCAAAGCAAGTTCGATAGAACGCGGTTTCACCTATAACGCGGTAAGATTTTTTGGCTCCCGAGGACAGCGTTATATCGAGGTAGAGGTGTACCTGAAGGGGGGTTCCAAAGAGGATGGATCTAGACTGTTCTCAGTGGTAGCAGATGGCAGAACAAGGAGTAATGGTCTCAAGCTGCAGTGGGGGAGGTTTCGGTTGGATATTAGGAAAAACTTTTTCACTAGGAGGGTGGTGAAGCACTGGAATGGGTTACCTAGGGAGGTGGTGGAATCTCCTTCCTTAGAGGTTTTTAAGTTCAGGCTTGACAAAGCCCTGGCTGGGATGATTTAGTTGGGGTTGGTCCTGCTTTGAGCAGGGGGTTGGACTAGATGACCTCCTGAGGTCCCTTCCAACCCTGATATTCTTTGATTCTATGATCGCCAGCAGTATATTGAGACATTAGAGAGGTCAGGGAAGAGCAGCTGGTTAGGGAGCTGGAAGATTACAGGAGCTAAAGTTTGCTAAGAGATGGCTGATGGAGGTAGGATGTTGCATGGGAATTACTTAGCAAAAGGGGACAGAACTAGGGTTAGGAGCAGGGACATTTTCCTGCCAGTCAGGCCTGCCAGGCTGGGGAATAGTCTGCCCGGGCAGCCGTAAAAGCCACAGCGCTTAGGGATGTAGAATGCCTGACACGGTCAATGCTAGACTGGACAAACACTAGTAAATGTACAATGAGACCGCCCCTGTCGGGGGAGGGAGCAGGGCTGCATGTGACCTCACAAATCTTCCCCAGCTCTAGAGGCTTTGACTGGGTTGCTTCTTTGGGGCCCCACTGGGAACCCTTTTGTTGTCCCCCCCCACCCCCGGGAGCAGCTGCTCACATGGGTAGGGAGGCACAGAGGTGGCTGGCCAGTGGGAGGAAGGGCCTGACAGAGGCCCAGCAACTCAATGTCCTGAACTGGCTTTGGAATACTATTGTGCCAATATCTCATTTCAGCATCCAATGAGCAAGCAGAAGCCCAGGGATTGTGACGCTCCAAAGCGCTCGTGGCCCTGAGGGTCAGTCTAGCTGGTATCTCTGCTCCTGAGCGGGCCGCATAGCCCAGCACTACCAACGGTCAGTCTGCTTGAGATCCCACCGCTGCCCACACAGGAACACGGCAGCATCCTGTCTACTGGAAGCGATGAATGAGAAAAGCAATGATGGGCCGAGTCAATGCTCTAGTGGGGATGTGGGAGGGGCTGTGACCCCAGGGCATGCTGGGATATCTGGATCAGTACCCCACGGGGAGGGCTGTGACAGTACCCAACAGGGGTGTGATGGTAGCAGTGTGGTGAATGCCCCCTCAGCCTGGCCACGAGAGCACGCCCCACACACTGGTAACGTTCCTGGCACTGCCAATGATCTTCAGGAGTCTCTCCATACAGCTATGTCATGTCAGAAGGGGGAGGAACATCTCTGTGAAGCCTTCCTAGGTGCCCATGTGTCTAACACCAGCATGTGGCCCATGGAGATGGCAGCCCGGGGAGCACGCGAATGCAAGTCACCCCACCCCCCTTTGTGCCCAGCGGGGCACGTGACTAAGCTGGTCATTGCCCTCTGGCTGAGCTGCTCTGTGCCATGCCAAGCCACCCTCCCCCAGGTCTGCTGGGACACGGGGCAGGAGCCGAGCTGGGCTCATTTGAAAGCTTTGCTTGGCATAACTCACCTGAGCTGCTCAGCTGGGAAGAAAGAACCAAATTGCTGCCAGTCAGAGCGCCAGCCAGCTGCGTAAATGCCCTCTTGTGGCCCCCCTGCCGTGGTGTGAGGGCTGGCCCAGGCACTGCCCGTACAGGGGAGCAGAGACCAGGGCTCCCCACTCACTCGCCAGGGCAGGGCAGGCAAGTGGTGCAGAACAGCAGTCACAGGAGCTGCTGCCTCTCCCCTGAAGCAGGTCTATGCTCAGCAGGTGATTCCTCCTCCTCCCTGAGTGCCCCGGCACCCTAAGGCCAGGGTTACCGTCCCTCCTTCCCTCTCGGGCACCCAGGGCCTCCACGCCAGGCTCCCCCGCCTCAATAACACCCCTCCTTGGGGCCGGCTCATTACACAAACGCAGAGTAAATAATCCAGGGCAGAGGCCACGTCTCACCCTTGGCCCACAGAGCCCAGATAGTCCCCCAACCTCTAGTCCATTGCCATGGCACATACCATGCTCCAGCAGCTGCCACCACACTTGGGCTCTTGGCTGCTGGAGAGCCACGCCTGCCCCGGCACTGGAGTGCCACCCCACTCGTTCCAGCAGGAACGGGTCCCCGGGAGCACCCCTCACCCCCTGCTCCATTAACCTCCCATCTCAGAAGTCAGCAGGTAACTCCCTCTGCTGCCTTCAGCCCTCGCACCCAGGAACCGCCTACAGCTTCCTTTGGGGGCCTCCCTCTCTGACTCTCCCTGATCCTTCAGAGCCCCACGTGCTGCCCCACCTGCTTACCTGGCCACACTGGGAGCAGCTGCATGGCAGGGGGCGCTGGGCCTGCTTCATTTAAAGGGGCCAGCCATGCTGTGACGCTCCCCCCTTGGGCTCATGGGAACCTGGACCCACTGCATTGGGCCATCCCCTGACTTCTCAATCATTTCTCCCCTTGACCAGCACGGATACCCTGCCCACACTCCAATGGGGGGCTCCATTTTGGGTAGCCAAGTCTGTATTTGCCAGTTCAGACCCCTGGGTGGTGAATGGCTCTCAGGGGCGAGGATGGGGGAGGGAGTCACTTTAAATGAGGACAGGCACCGTTTAAAGAGGCAAACGCCTCAGTGGGTAGCATCGGGGTTGGCACTACCACTGGCATTTGGACTCATGGCACATGGAACGGGGAGCCAAGGGTAGGGTCTCCAAGTACAGTCACGCTGCCAGCTGCGGGTACTCTCTGGTACCACCCACGCACCACTAACGAACCGCCCTGTAGCCGGGTCTCCATGGAGACTCCGAACTGAAGTGCGGAGGGACATTGGATGCAGGGGGTTGCTCCAGCCCTTTATCAAGGTAGGGGCCAACCCCAGCTGGAGCGTCACCGCTTTCATGCATTCCCTGATTGGCCCAGCAGCAGAGTGACGGCAGGACTGGCCAGGTGGGAAACCATATGGGCTGCATGGGAGCCCCAGTTTAGCCACTACTTAGGCCTCTGCAAGAAGTGGGCACAGTGGCCCCCAAACAGCCGTTTGGCACAACTGACACCCCTCCTCCAGCAGACACACTCCTGCCTCTTCAACAGCCCCAGCAGGCAGCTGGCACATCAGCGTCCCCTCTGCAGCTGATTGACCAGGAGCACAGTGGGTTTTCCAGACCCATAGCACCCCCTGCTGGCCGAGTATGGCTCCACCTCAGTTTCCTCTCACCTGGTTCACAGCAGTTTTCCATCCTGTAACTCCCCTCATGGGAGGTTTATTGGCAAAACAATCTTCCAGGCACAATCCCCAGAGAACCACTCCCAGCCCTTTCTAGCTGGAGTCCTTCCACAGGCCTCTGCCTGCCTTGTCTACCTCCAGCTCCAAGTGGCCAGCAGGCAAATGCCCTCTGCTGCTCTCCTGGCCTCCCCTGGTTTCTCAGGGTCTGACTTCCAGGCTGACTCCCGAGTGACCTTTCCCATCGCAGCCGCTCTGGGCTGCCTTTGCGGCTTCCAGCCTCTGGGACAGGGCAGCTTCTTCCAGGCCTGCTGCAGGGCCTTCCACAGGAACTCCCGGGGCTCCCCCTCCAAATTGGGTTCTCTGCCCAGGGGTTTATCAGGCCGTCACCTGAGCCCAGTTAGTCCTGCCCCCTCCTAGCTAAGAGTCTGTTAATTAGCACAGGTGGGGCTGATTGACAGGGCTAGTGTATCCAAGTGCTGTTCATATAAAGCACTACTCCAGGCCCTGAATACAGGGACGTGAATAGGGAAGTATCTGCCTCTTGTGGGCATGAATCAGTTTCTGGGATCTGACACCTCTCAAGCCAGGCTGGGGGATCCCTGCATGATCAGAGTCCAGGCGATCGTTACACTGGTGGCTTCTGACCCCCCAGCCCAGACTGAAAACATTCCAGCTTCATCTCAGCGCCAACGGGCACGGGACAGGCACACGGGATGGGAGGGATTCAGCTGGGGTGTCTTTGCCCAATGCCCGATGGGTGCTGCACACTGTCTATTCAATAGGAAATAACCAACCCATTCACAGGCCGCTCCGGTTGCATCTGGGCAGCTGCGTGTGGGATAGGAGAGAGAATAGTGCCCCCTGCAGGCGCCAGAGCGCCTAACACAAACTGGACACGCTTCTGGAAGCCAGTGCTGGTGTTCACGTTTTCGGACTCCACGGCTTAGCCATCGTACCTAAGACCAAGGCCCCCCTCATGCTGTGCAGCAAGAGTGACCCTCATTCTGCACCAGGCAATGAGAAAAATGTCAATTAGATTCCATCTGAAAGTTCATGCTGCAGTCAGCAGGGTCCCCCTTCTGTTGTTTAATCTGCCATCTGAGTCGATTGGTTTCACGCTGCCCCGTGAGGTTGAATTTGCCAGGGGCTGCAGAATTGTGCATTAAAACACACCATAGCCTTCCGGAAGCTGACAGGGGTAAGCTGGAGGTTTAGGGAAACAGCTTGTTCTGGCCCCTGGCCTTTGGGACTGTGAGATAAGCACATTGGCTGGATCGTTTGCTAAAATGATCAACAGTGACAGCTAATAGAGTTGGCATCAAGCACAAGGGCTAGAAAATGTAGGGCCTGACACTCCACTGGGCTATGGCAGCCTAGCATTGGTGCCAATGGAGCCGTGCCAATCACTCCAGCTGAGGAGCTGCCTGGCATTTCTTTTAGAGGAGACATTAGCTTCTGGGGCACAATTCTGCGGCAAGGGATGGATTCTTTGGCAAATGCTGCAGCTTCGGCGACCTGCAGTGCCTGGGGCCCTGGGTAAAACAGGTCACCGTATGGACATGGACGTGTGGCAGCGCCTGCTTCATGTCTTCCTTCTCTTCACACAGCACTGCGTCTGGGAGCTGCTGCAGTAGAATTGGTTTTCCCCGGGTGAATTAAGAGGAAGGAGTTGGTGATTCAAGGTGGGGCAGGGCATATCTGGAAGGAGTGTCATCTACAGCTCATAGAACCCAGGGGTAGGAGTCAGGACTCCTGGGTTCTATTCCCAGCTGTGCCACTGACTGACTGCATGGCCTTGGGCAAGTCACTGAGCTCTCTGTGCCTCAGTTTCCCTATCAGTAAAATGGGTTGATAATACCCACTGATGTAAACAGCATTGAGATCTTCAACTGCAAGGCACAATGGTCCTCGCAGTGGGCACAGGGTGCCTGGGTGTAATGGAATACCCGGGGTAGCTGCATTCTTCCCTTGTAGACGGGCACTAGGCAGGGCGCCGTGCAGCTGTCTGCCCAGGGATAACAAAGCTGCGGGCGAGGTCTGAGCCTGATAGGGTCAGCAATGGAGTTTCCCTATGGTAGAGAAGCAGCTGCACTGAATGTTACAGGCCCTGGACAGACAGGCTGGTTCTCTCCGCTGTGTTGCCTAGCGCTGCCCTCGGGGCTCCCAGCAGGGCTGCTCGCTTCATGACCCTGTCACCAGGCGTTGGTAGCCACTCCTGCTGGCCGGAGCCTGGGAGCCGCCCCGCGGTTAGTAAAGTCCCGAGGTGACCGGCGATGGTGGCTCCGAGTCTGAGAGATGTGCAGAGTATTTTAGAACAGGCTGTCACGTGGGCACCTGTGGGGCAGCTGGGGCTCCTGCCCACCCTGGGCTCCTGCCCACCACCCCTGAGCCAGCCATTGGCAGCCCTCCTGTGCATTGGTGGCCCCCTCGTGCCATGCTGTGGGGAACCCCCTGCAGCATGTGGGCGGGTCCATAAGGAGGAGCAGGCCCCAGGCCCCATTCTGCAGCAGGATGCCCAGGCGTCTCTGCCGGCCCTGCGTTCCCAAGCCTGCCATGGGATTGCCCGTGCTTGGTGGAGACGCAGGGCCATTTGCTGCCTTTCAGTCCCTGGCCCCCGGCGGGCCATCAGCCTTGCTCTGTTGTGCTGCTGGGGGCCAGTCTCGCTGTGGGATGCCCTGTCAGTAGGAGCTAGCTCCGGCCCAGCAGGTGTTGACGGGCAGTGGATGAGGACACAAGGGGTGCAGCTCCCATGCCAAGGCAGGAGACCTTATCGCGCAAGGAAAGTCCTGTCTGAAGACCCTCCTCCGATAAACTTAGCCTAGAGCCTGCCTGGAAACACCTGGCTGCCCCGTGCTCGCAAACGTCCTGCATTGGCAAAGAACTGGGCTCCTGGGGGAAGAGTCAGCCCTTGTCACGGTTACACTGACCACCCTGCATGCAGCACCACCTACCCCTTGCTGCTGTGCGGCCGCCTCAGCTCTCCCGGCTCGGGGCTCTCTTTTGACCTCACTGGCCATTGTCCCCTTCACAGCACCTCCGCCCCCTTGATGTCGCTCAGGGCTCTGAACCCGTCCCTTCCTGCCCCCCAGCTCCCACCTCCAGGCAGCCTCCCCCAAACCGGCTTCCTCCCCTCCCACTGCAGGCCCTGCATGTCCCACCGTCTTAGCCTCAGCACAGAGCCTCTCGTCTTCCCTCTCAGCCCGGCTCCTCTGCCACCCGCTCCACCCCCGGCAGCTCCCCGCCCGCCTTGCTCACGGGGAGGCCGTAAGGCCGGAGGGGAGCACGGCGGCTGTGCGACCGAGGGGCGAGTGCGAGGAGCCGACTAGCCGGCTCAAGGGAGCCCAGGGTTCAGGTGCAGCTGCTCCAACGTTCCCAGGTGCCAGGGTGCAGAAGGCCCAGTGGTAGTGGGTGAGGGGGTGTCCCAGGGGCTCAGTGTCTCTCCTAGTGCCCCACCCCGATAATCACAGCACCTTGTGATCGAGGCCCCAGGCTGGGAGTCAGGAGCCCCGGCTCTGCATGGCCTGCCCGCGAGACGCTGGGCAGATCACTGAGACCAGCGTCTTCAGTGTGGCCTCTGACTCTGGGGGCGCCAGTTCCCTGAGGGCAGCCTTGGTGGCTGGTGCACAGCACCGCTGGGAAGTCAGGCCCTCAGTGTCTCCTCCCGCAGCCAGTGGAAATCTCAGGGGTACTGTAGCCCCATTGGGCCCCTTCCCTCCTTGTGCCTCCATTTCCACATCAGATTCCCCCTCCCATGGCGGCGGGGCAGCTTCGTTCTCCAACATTTGGGTGGGCTGCTGAGACCGCTGGAGGCAAAGGATGAGGTGATAGTTATTGCTTCCAAAGAGCTGGTGCTGTGGGCCAGTGGCCTGGGCTAGGGCTCAGGAGAGCTGCATGCTATGCCAGCTCAGCCGGCCTGCTAGGCCCCTTCCCCGCTCCATGCCTCAGTTTCCCCTCCCACCCTTTATCTTATGTATTTTGCTTGTAAGTGTAACTCCAGTGGGCAGTGTGTGTTACAGCCCCCTGGCCGTGCTGAGCCACACAGGATGTGACTCCCAAGGACGGGCTGAATTCCCCACTGCATGTGGAGTGAGAACCAATTGCTGGTTGGCAGCCACCCGCCACCCTGCGACGTGTCCCTGGGGCGTCTGCACAATGGGCATGTTATTTTAACAGATTCTTCCCTCGTCCCAGCAGAGCCGCCCCCTGGCCTGCAACCGGCCTTTTCCCTAGTAACCTCCCTGCGTCGCCATGGCTCCCTGCCACGGGCCGCTTTCCCAACGGTGTAAATTACAGCTCCAGCAGGTTTAATTGATGGGGCAAAACAGGGGCGGGGGTGAGGCTCCCAGGAAACAAACCAGCCCATCTCCAGCATGGGTGGGAGTTGAGGGCCCTCAGCCCCTAGCAGGACCATGATAAGCCCCATCCCCTGGAGTTGCCCAACTAGTCCCTGACTAGCGCACGGGAGGGGTGAGGGAAGGGGGAGGCTCGTACACCTTGGGGGGCGGGTTGGTGGTAAACGAAGCTGCGTGAGCTGAGAACAGCGCAGCATAAAGCGAGCTGAGATTCCCATTCATTAATCCGCCCCTTTGGAATGTTCCCCGGCCCAATCAGCCTGCCCCCGCATGGATCTACCCGGAGAACAACGCTCCAGTGATCACCGGGGCCTGCGCAGCGCCAGGGCTCGGGCCAGGGGGGGCCTGCGCGGGAGGATTGCACAGGAGCTGTCTCTCCTTTCATGCCAGTGAGCGGTTGGCGGAAGAGTCTGGACAGAGCCATTACTCACCAGTCCCCCTTTTGTTTAACCGCCCAGCAGTGCTTGTCTGAAGTTTTGAATAGGAGCAAAACTTGGAAGCAGCCAGAGAGAGACACATCCCGGAGCCCGGGCTGCAGGAGCCCAGGATAACTGCGTGGCACAACAGTCCTGCTTCATGGGGATCCGCCCCTTAACCTGGGAGAAGCGAGCACAGAGCCATCTGAATGAAGGATAAACGGATGCCAGCGTGCCAGCTCTTGGCACTGGCCTGCAGCTTGCTGGGCTCTGCTTTGGGGGAGTTCCCGGTACACCAGCATCCTGAGAAGCTGCCCCCCCTGGTGCCGCGGCAGCAAGGTAACTGACAAATTCCACTGAAATAACTCACTAAGGGGCTGGTCAAGATTTTCCAGCACCAGCTAAGCTGGTTGTGGGGGGCACATATCTGATCTCAGACCTGGGGCCGGGGGAGCCCACCAATATATATCCTTACAGCCGGTGCTGACCCCGTGCTCACTACGCCTCCTGGTGCACCCTCCGCCACTACGGAAGCTGAGGGGAGCTGAGGGCACTCAGCATTCTCCAGCATCAGACCCTCACCCTGCTGGGCCAGGTGATGTAAATCGGTGTAGCTCTGGTAGCCCCTGTTTACACCAGCGAAGGGTCTGCACACTGAGGTTAATGGATGGTTTGTTGGTGGGAGGGAAGGTCTCGGAGCTGCTGAATGAGGGAAGCAGCACATTGTAACATCTGTAGCTGACGAGAGTCCAAACCTCAGGCCAGCAGAGAGGCAGGGGAAATCCATTCCCTCGTGGGGGAGTCAGGGCACGGCCAGGGTTTATCTGGGCTGGAGGAGAGTCCCCAGCCTGTCTCTCCCCAAACAGATCATGGGTTTCAATCATTAGCATCAAATATTATTTTCATGTTGCAATCTCTTTGCTCCCAGGGTCTGATTGCCACATTGCAGGGCAGTTAGCCACATGGCCAGGCCCAGTCGAGGGGGCCACAACCCAGCAGGTGCCAAGAAAAAGGGAATGATTTTCTAACGGGTGCTGCTAACCAGGTGGAGCCGTCCTGCCAGGACTCTGCTTTGTGCCTGAGATACAGCAGGGATACAGGGCTCCCCCTGCCTTTCCCGTCAGCCCCCCGTGTACCTTGTGGGTGACCCAGAAACGCCCCAGCAAACATGCTCCAAGAGCGCCCAAGGACACCGCTAGTTCTCCCTTTTCTCTAGCTATTCTGCCCCGCCCCCGCCCCTTTCCTTGTGGGCTCTCGGGGTGGTGTGGGTCGCCCTATTCGTACCCAAGCAGCGAGACGCCCGGGCTGGCTCTGGAGCGGGTGTCAATGGCGCGCAGGCCTGGCCCGCTTTGTATTCCGCTAAACGCCAGGCTTTCTTCTCTCCCCTTGTCACCATGGAGACCCGTCTCCCTGCCTTGGCTGTTTGCAGGATTACTCCAGCCGGGGACTGGGGCCAGGCTTGGCTTGGCTTCCTGAGCTGCAGCTGCTGGAGGTGGCCTGGGCAGGGAGGCTGCAACTCCCGGAGTTGACTGCAGGTCCCCAGCTCAGCCATGCTCTGCTTGGGGCCGGGGGGTTGGGATCTGGGCCCTTGCTCGTGTTCCCTGACTCCCTGCTTTGCTCCCCCTGCCCAGCTCCAGGCTTGAAGGAACGTTTCCTGCTGCTTTCGCTGCACAACAAACTGCGGAGCAAAGTCCAGCCGCCCGCTGCCAACATGCAGAGGATGGTGAGTCCCCCTCTGCCTGCCTGCTCACCCCCAGCCCCACGGGTCAGACGCAGCAGGGGCCCAGCTGGGTCTGGGGATGGGCTGCTGGTGAGGGAGACGCACTGCGGTTGAACAGGGGACCCCGTCGATCCCGTGGAGAATGCAGGGGCCAGATCAGCCCCTGGCACTGGGCGACGGCTGAACCCTTCTGGCTAGTGCTCACGCCCAGAGTCCCGGGGGGGCTGTCCATGCCCGACTGCGCTCTCCCCGTTCCCTGTCGGGCTCTTCTCCGCCCAGCCACACGGCAGCGCTGAGCACGAGACAGAGCTGCACGGTGGACCTGGGACTCCCGCGGGGCCCAGGGACCTGCCAGTCTGGGGCCTGGGTGGGGGCGGGCAGGGCATGGCTGAGCCCTGGTGTGGGGCACGGACAGGAATCAAAACCATCCCCCCCCTCGGCCACTATGCGCCGGCCTGCACGGGACTCCACGGAGACATGGCTGAGCTGCACAAGGTCCAGGGCTTGCCCAGCCTGCTCACCTCCCTCCTCCCCCATTGAGCCCACAGCTCCGGGCCAAGCAGGGCAGCAGAGAGCCAACAGCTGAAAGAGGGAGGGTCTCTGTGCTGCATGGTGTCCCCTCCCCCGCTCCCTTCAGCTACCACAGACCCCCCTCCAGGGGGTCTAGCCCCTTGGCCGGGAGGGGTGGCCTTCCCTAGGGGGCCCCACACCGCCTTGCCCTCTGCAGCCCCTTGCCAGCACCAGCTCTCTGAACTGATTCCCTGCCCACGGTCACCTCCAGCTCGTGCCACCGGCCCACACGGCTCCTGGCAGCGCAGTCGGAAATAAGGCTGCACATTTCAGACCAGCCTGTTGATCAGCCAGATACCACGGGTGCATTCACGTGCCGCCTGGAGGGGTGACCCTGCTCAAAGTGGTACCAGGACACACACACACACAGAGACACACTCACAGACACAGAGACACACTCACACAGAGACACACTCACAGACACAGAGACAGACAGACAGAGACACAGACCGACAGAGAGACACAGACACACCCACAGACACCCACAGACCAACAGACACAGACACACATACAGACACAGAGAGACACCCACAGACCGGCAGACAAACACAGAGACCGACAGACAGACAGACAGACACACACACACACGGTGTCTAACAGTGACTCCAGCGCAAACGAGCTCAGGTAGCAGCTAGCGAGGTCGTTTTCTCCACCTGCAGCCCTGCAGACTCAAGCTAGCTTTGTTCCCAGGCTGAATACATTGAATGATGCAGGCAGCCCCATGGACTCGGCTCCCTCCCGTGGCTGGCCCGGCCCCGCGGGACACAACAGCAAACCCGTCTCAGTCACTCAGTTGGGGACTCTCACTCTGGGTCCCAGGGAGCAGGCACTGGCCAGACTAGAACCACGCAGATGTCGCCAGCATTTCTCAGGGGCAAGATGTCAGGTGTCGGGCCCTCTCCTGCGGCTCTCCTCCCCATGGCCGGGGGCTGAGGCTGCTCTCCCTGCTCCTGCGGGGGGCTCACTGCACAGCGGAGCTGGGCCGAGGGGGGTGCTCATTGCCCTGGTCCAGGCAGCATGCAGCATTGTGTGTCTTCCCCTCCCACCTCCCCGACAGCACAGGAGCTTACTGATGCCATGACTGCTTGAGCAGCTCCAATGAAACTAGGGCGACCAGACAGCAAGTGTGAAAAATCGGGACGGGGGTGGGGGGTAATAGGAGCCAATATAAGAAAAAGACCCCAAAATCGGGACTGTCCCTATAAAATTGGGACATCTGGTCACCCTAAAGGAAGCAGGGTGCCAGGGCAGGGCTGCAGCTAGCCATGGTCTCCCAGGGAACCATGGGGGGAGCCATCCACTTTGGGGATGGCTTTTCTATGGGGGGCACCCTCCCTCCAGCCAGCGGGGACAAAGCCCTGCCTGGAAGCAGAGAGCCCTGCCCCACCCCCCGTGGCTTTGAGTGTGGCTGGGGACAGTCTGGTCCAGAGGTCTGCCCAAGGTGGGGCACTGGCCTGTGTCTAGCCCCCAGGATGGTCCCTGTCTACCAGTTCGTCTGGGGTCAGAACGCTGGGCCCGGTGCAGTGGAGTGTCTAACATCCACCTCCACGGGACCCTGCAGACGGGAACTGTCCCGGTGCATCTCGCTCTTCCCTTCTCCTTCCTCTGCAGTGCCAGGCCCATCCCCCCCCAGGGGCCTCTCAGGCTGGTCCCATGGGGCAGGAGGCAGCCCCAGGTGGACCCCTGGGCTGACTCAGTGGGAGGTAAGGCCCTGCCAGCAGGAGGGAAACGACCCATGGTACATCAGCCACTTCCCCTCAGCCGGCTCAGCTGCTAGTACAGGCTGAGTATGTCATTTGCAAGCCCTGGGGCAGGGAGCTGGGTGCCTGGGGCACTGGCTGGCGAGGGTGAGGTAGCACCCGCCTGGCAGCTGATTTGTCCTTATTGAAAAGCAAATATTCCCTCCCCCTGCGCCAGGGCGTGGCAGACCCAGCAGCAGCAGCTGCAGGCTGCTTTGGCCCCTCGCCGGCGTCCCAGCACTGCCCTTTGCCCAGAGGCACTGAGCCACTTCCGAGAGCAG
Source organism: Platysternon megacephalum (assembly GCA_003942145.1). NCBI lineage: Eukaryota > Metazoa > Chordata > Testudines > Platysternidae > Platysternon > Platysternon megacephalum. The sequence goes on along the minus strand of QXTE01000038.1, from coordinate 12,181,232 downwards.
AGGAGCCCGAGCCCAGCGCCCGGGGTTTTATCTGGAGGGGGCTCAGAGACCCGGCAGGGCTGGATCCGAATGGTGCCACTGGTCACTAAGGGACAGATTTTCACGAGCCCAGCACGCTGGGTGCTGAGTGCTTGTGAATCCGGCCCTCGGTCTATGATGGGCCAAAGCAACCCCGGCTCTGAACACCCGACCTCTGGGGACGCTGAAATCTGGCTCCAGCCCCCTATTCCTGGCCTCTCCCTGCCCCTCAGCCAGGGTGCTGCTTGGGGCAGCCAGGGGTGAGTGGGCAATGGGCAGAGAGTGCGTGGGGGCTGCGGGCACTGGGACTGGCACAGCTGGGCAGGCCAGGGCAGCGCTCTGCAACAAAAGGCCATTAATCTCCTTGTCCTCGTTAGCAATAATTAACGGAGTTGGTTTAACTCAGGCAGCGGGAGGGGAAGTTTGAGTGGTGAGTGGGTGGGGGTGCTTTACGGCTGGTTTCTTCAAGGATAATAAACTCCCCCAGCTCTCCACATGGGTCTGGGGAGGAAACGGCCTTGTCATCCTGAATGGCTCAGCATAAATTCACAGGGCACCCGGAGGCAACCACGGGCTGTTTCAAATGTCGCACAGGCCACTCTGCTCAGTCTGTGCACGTGGGTCATGGGTGGGTCCAGCTTCCATGTAGAAACAGGACGGCAAGGGGCCCCAGGCAGGAGTGGTGCTGTCCCTTTAAGGATGCACGGTGGCGTCTCATGGCCCAGTGACAAGCTAGCAGGAGCCAGGCAGGTTTAATAGGTGGCTTTGTTCAGCCTGATCCTATTTGCATGGCAATCGCTGGGAGTTTTGCCATTACTCTCAACGCTGGCAGGAGCAAACCAGAGAATAGCTTGGCTGTTTGCTAATGGTCATTTAACCGAGCTGTTGCTAAGAAACGAAAATTGCCACCATTTTTGTGGGGCCTACCAAAACAAGCACCTGGGCTGCTTCCCCTTCTGGCTGTGCCCGGGGGGATGCTGAGCCCAATCTGCCATCATCTAGGATGCACGAACCAGGAAGCTAACGCGCAGCTGGGTGATTCTTAGCATTGCCAGCCCCTAGGGATGAGCACGAGTGTCGGGGAGCCATGCCTTCCCAGCGCCGAGGAGAGGGGCGAGGAACGTGGCGGTTCCCCAGGATTTAGTCCATGGCTGGGCCTTTAAAACCCCTGCGGCTCTGCATGGCAACCTCCACTGACTAGCACTGTGCCCGCGGAGGGTTCAAAGGGCCAGAACTGTACTGAGCAGGCGCAGTTAACTCCCGGCGCTGTGTCTCCCCAGTGCGCTATGGGCTGCCCTGCCCTCCGTCCCCAAAGAACTCCCCTGCTTGCCACCCTCGTCCTCGAGGGTATTCCACCAAGCCCCCCGCCCACGCCCATCTCTGGGGCTGAGGGGGGGGAAAGCTTCCCAGCAGGGCTTTTTACCCCACCCCCCGGGGTCAGCTGGAAGGACCCCATGTGCTCCCCATGTGCCAGTCCCCGTCCCGAGGCTGGGAGCCTGGCATCTCTGCTGGCAGCGGTGCGGGAGGGTGACTCAGCGCAGCCCACATGTGTGACGCTTGGCTCCTGGCCTGTGAGAGGCTCTGTCATTTCCTCCTCCCTTCGGCTGCCCTGAGAGCCATGGAAATTGCAATTTTAACTGTCTGGAACAAGATGTTTTTCTGCCTGGGAACAAACAACTGCCTGGTCTTCCTCCCACCCCTGCGTGCCATCGTCCTCCTCCCACGCAGGCAGGGGCCGCTGGATCCAGCCCGCTTTGAGGGGTTGGACACTGAACTCACGACGCCAGGGCTAGACGCCGTCCCTGCCCCAGGAAAGCCGCCACATGCACGTCCTGGCCCTGCTGTGTCCCCCTGCCCATCGAGTGGGCACAGAGGGTCAGATCCTCAGCAGGCCTCAGTTGGAGATCAGCTGCTTGGCACCTGCTGAGCTCTGGCCCCGAGCTCCTGCCCGCCCCCGGTGCTCAGAGCCATCGGCAATCGCAGGGGCACAGCGGTGCTGGTGAGCACGAGAACCTGCTGCTCAGTGGCTACCGCGGGCGATCTCGAGGGCGAGGGCCCAGCCTTGGTGTCGAAGAGCCATGCCGCTCTGTGCCTCCTGCTGCAGCCCCTTGTGGCATGGACTGAGGCAAGCGGTTTGGAAAGGGGCATGGCCTGAGCCACTGAGGGCCTGGTCTGCAGAGGGGATATGAACCTGCAGCTCCCCTTGCAGCCAGCCGGGGGGCACTCCCCCTTGCAGGCAGCTGGGGGCTCCCCCTTTGCAGCCAGCCGGGGGGCACTCCACCTTTGTAGACAGCTGGGGGGCTCCCCCTTTGTAGCCAGTCGGGGGCTCCCCCTTTGCAGCCAGCCGGGGGGCACTCCCCCTTGCAGCCAGCTGGGGGCTCCCCCTTTGCAGCCAGCCGGGGGGCACTCCACCTTTGTAGCCAGCTGGGGGGCTCCCCCTTTGCAGCCAGCCGGGGGCTCCTCCTTTGTAGCCAGCCAGGGGCTCCCCCTTTGCAGCCAGCCAGGGGCTCCCCCTTGGATCCAGCCGGGGGCTCCCCCTTGGATCCAGCCAGGTGTTTCTAGCTGGGGCCCACATACCAGTGCCCACTTCTGTAAACGTGGCCGCACTGATCTGGGTTTGCCTCCCCCCGGGTCTGAGGAGGGAGGGCCGGGGCTCTCCCGCCAGCTGTGGGGAGCAGTTCGTGGCTGGAACAGCGCACCAGATCCGAGGCCCAGGTGGTGGCGGGAGGGGGGCAGAGATCTGGGCTGTCTGCTTTCACCAGCTGCCCGGGGATTGTCCCCAAGGGGATGGGGAAGGGCTACAGCCCACTGCCCCTATCGTTATTACAATGGACCCAGCGCCCGAGGCCCCTGCGGAGGCCGTGCTGGCCAGGCCCCCAGGTGCCCCCGGAGGCTCTGCATGCTGACGCTCACTTTCCGCGCTGACAGGACTGGAGCGAGAAGCTGGCCCAGCTGGCCCAGGAGCGAGCAGCCAGCTGCCTGTCCGGGGCCCTGCCCCGCCCTCCGCACCACACCCAGCATGTGGGCTGGAATGCCCAGCTGCTCCCCGCCGGGGCGGCCAGCTTTGCCGCCGTGGTGGAGCTGTGGTTCAGTGAGGGACAGAGCTACGACTATCACGCAGCACAGTGCCTGGAGAACGCCACCTGCAGCCACTACACCCAGGTAAGCCAGCGAGGGACCCAGCGCTGTCTCCTCCGCGGGGGCGCCGGGCACCCACAAACGGCCCGCAGGAGAGCAGAGTTTGGTACAGTGAGAACGGTTCCCTGTGTATCACAGAACCTCCACCATGTGACTGGGTGCCACGGGGCCGCTCCAGGTAGCCCAGGGCTGGAAGAGCAGGTGGCCTGCAGGTCAGGATGGAGGCACATTGGCAGAGCTGTGTGTAGCGAGCCCCTGCTGGCCACAGGGGTTCATCCCTGCCCAGGATCCGGCCCCATGGCTGTCAGGGCCATGAAAATGCACCTAAGCCTGTTCGTCGTTGCCTAGTAACCATCACCGCCTGCTGTCCTCCGTCACAGGGAAAGCCAGCAGGGCCCGAAGATGGCCAGGGACAGGGCGTAGTGCTGGTAATGCTGGGCCTGCTCCAGCCCTGCCCATGCGGGCGAGGCCCTGTGGGAGGCCTGGATCCCGCGTATGCCCACATCATGCCTGAGGGCGGCGGGGGGGAAGCAGCCAGGGCTGGGACTGCTCGTGTGGGATGGCTGGGCCCAGAGCTGAGCCAGCCCCCCCACACCCTGCCCCTGCAGGGCCATACCTGAGAATGCCCTGCCCCTCCTCAGCCAGGGCACGGGCAGGGCTTTCCCAGGCCAGGGGAGGGAAGGGAGGGAGGGTTGCCAACTTTGGTTGGACAATTTCCTGGAGATTTCATCACATGACATAATCTTTAATTTAAGATTAATCTTTAATTCCTGGAGACTCCAGGACAATCCCAGAGGGTTGGCAACCCTAAAGGGAGGGGAGCTCAGTGCTCTGTGGAACGCACTGTGCCGGGGTGGATCCAGCCAGGCCATGGGATGCGGGTAGTGTGACCAGAGGTCCTGATATTCAGGGCTTCGTCTTATACGGGCACCAATTATCCCCCACCCCATCCCGAGGTGATTGTTCACACTGGCTATCTGGGCTCCCTGCAGAGCGTTGGGCTGAGACTCTTTGGCCTGACAGTTTAATAGTGTGTGTGTTGGGGGGGGGGGGGGGGGGGGGGAATCTCCCCATAGGCCTTTCCCAGCCCTTCGCAGTGTGACCCGGTGGGCAGCAATCGCCAGCCCTACAGCCACCCCGCGACAGCTGGCAACCCCCACACAGCTGGCACTGCGCCTGCAGCCGTGGGGAGGGGTGACCCCCATCGTGGCGGGCATAGGCTGGGCAGGCGCGCTGAGGCCTGCACCGTGTCTCTCTTGCAGCTGGCCTGGGCCACCTCCAGCAGGCTGGGCTGCGGGAAGCATGTCTGCGTCGAGGGCCAGGAGAGGAGAGAGGCTTTCGTCTGCGCCTACTCCCCGGGGTAAGGCCTCTCGGCGTGCGCACGGGCAGCCTGGCCGGCGCCTACCGCCCTTCCCGCCTGGCAGGCACCTAGGCCATGTGCTGACCCCCCTCATCTCCCCCGGCAGCCCCAGTGAGCCCACACCACAGCCCCCCCCCCCCCCCCCCCCCCCCCCCCCCCCCCCCCCCCCCCCCCCCCCCGCACCCCACGTCGTCCACGACGGGTCTGTCAATGCCAGAGAAACTTGGTGGGTGGGGCTGATAATGGAACATAAGAGCGGCCATACTGGGTCAGACCAAAGGTCCATCTCGCCCAGTATCCTGTCTACCGACAGTGGCCAATGCCAGGTGCCCCAGAGGGAGTGAACAGAACAGGTAATCATCAAGTGATCCATCCCGTCGCTCATTCCCAGCTTCTGGCAAACACAGGCTAGGGACACCATCCCTTTCCATCCTGGCTAATAGCCATTGATGGATCCATCCCCCATGAATTTATCTAGGGGTTTTTTTTAACCCTGTTATAGTCTTGGCCTTCACAACATCCTCTGGCAAAGAGTTCCACGGACTGACTGTGCGTTGTGTGAAAAAATACTTCCTTTTCTTTGTTTTAAACCTGCTGCCTATTAATTTCATTTGATGACCCCTAGTTCTTGTGTTATGAGAAGGAGTAAATAACACTTCCTTAAAAACAACGAGGAGTTCTTGTGGCACTTAAGAGACTAACAAATTTATTTGGGCATAAGCTTTTGTGGGCTATGCCCAAATACATTTGTTAGTCTCTAAGGTGCCACAAGGACTCCCCAAAAAGCGACAAAGAGTCCTGTGGCACCATATAGACTAACAGATGTATTGGAGCATAAGCTTTCGTGGGTGAATACCCACTTCGTCAGATGAATGAATTCACCCACGAAAGCTTATGCTCTAATACGTCTGTTAGTCTATAAGGTGCCACAGGACTCTTTGTCGCTTTTTACAGATCCAGACTAACATGGCTACCCCTCTGATAAAGGACTCCTTGTTGTTTTTGCTGATACAGACTAACACGGCTACCACTCTGAAACCTAACACTTCCTTAGTTACTTTCTCCACACCAGTCATGATTTTATAGCCCTCTATCATATCCCCCCTTAGTCGTCTCTTTTCCAAGCTGAAAAGTCCCAGTCGTATTAATCTCTCTTCATACAGAAGCCGTTCCATACCCCTAACCATTTTTGTTGCCCTTTTCTGAACCTTTTCCAATTCCAACATATCTTTTTTGAGGTGGGGCGACCACATCTGCACACAGTATTCAAGATGTGGGCATACCATGGATTTATATAGTGGCAAAATGATATTTTCTGCCTTATTATCTATCCTTTTCCTAATGATTCCCAACGTTCTTTTCGCTTTTTTGACTGCCGCTGCACATTGAGTGGATGTTTTCAGAGAACTATCCACAATGACTCCAACGTCTCTTTCTTGAGTGGTAACAGCTAATTTAAACCCCATCATTTCGTATGTATAGTTGGGATTATGTTTTCCAATGTGCATTACTTTACATTTATCAACATTGAATTTCATCTGCCATTTTGTTGCCCGGTCACCCAGTTTCGTGAGATCCTTTTGTAGTTCTTCGCAGTCTGCCTGGGACTTAACTATTGTGAGTAGTTTTGTATCATCTGCAAATTTTGCCACCTCACTGTTTACCCCTTTTCCCAAATCATTTACGAATATTGTGATACAGCAGGGCCACGTCAGGTGGTGGGTCGTATATCCCTACTGCTATATTCTCATTATTAGAGCATGGAATTACTATCCAGAGAGATTCTATGGTACAGTTTGGTTCATTTAAGATTTTTACTTCATTTGAGTCTACGCTTTCTTTCACACCTAGTGCCACTCCCCCACCAGCACGACCTGTTCTGTCCTTCTGATATATTTTGTACCCTGGTATTACTGTGTCCCACTGATTATCCTCATTCCACCAGGTTCTGTGATGCCTATTATATCCATATCCTCATTTAATACGAGGCACTGTAGTTTCACCCATCTTATTATTTAGACTTCTAGCATTTGTATATGAGCACTTTAAAAACGTGTCCCTTTTTAGCTGTCTGCCATTACATGATGTAGTTGAATGGGAATTTTTTTCATTTGACTTTCTCATCAGATCCTTCCCCTATTTATCATCTTCCATCCTCTCCTCCTTACTAAGACATGGAGAATCTCCATTAGTAGATCCTCCCCAATGGGATGTCTCTGACCGAACCACGTGCTCCTCCACAGCTGTCGGCTTTCCCCCCAGCCTTTAGTTTAAAAACTGCTCTACGACCTTTTTAATTTTAAGTGCCAGCAATCTGGTTCCATTCTGGTTTAGGTGGAGTCCGTCCTTCCTGTACAGGCTCCCCCTTTCCCAAAAGTTTCCCCAGTTCCTAATAAATCTAAATCTCTCCTCCCTACACCATCGTCTCATCCACGCATTGAGACCCTGCAGTTCTGCCTGTCTAACCAGCCCTGCACATGGAACTGGAAGCATTTCAGAGAATTCTACCATGGAGGTCCTGGACTTTAATCTGTTACCTAGCAGCCTAAATTTGGCCTCCAGGACCTCTCTCCTATCCTTAAAAGCAGCAAAGAATCCTGTGGCACCTTATAGACTAACAGACGTTTTGCAGCATGAGCTTTCGTGGGTGAATACCCACTTCTTCGGATGCAAGTAGTGGAAATCTCCAGGGGCAGGTATATATATGCAAGCAAGAAGCAAGCTAGAGATAACGAGTTTAGTTCAATCAGGGAGGATGAGGCCCTGTTCTAGCAGTAGAGGTGTGAAAACCAAGGGAGGAGAAACTGGTTCTGTAGTTGGCAAGCCATTCACAGTCTTTGTTTAATCCTGAGCTGATGGTGTCAAATTTGCAGATGAACTGAAGCTCAGCAGTTTCTCTTTGAAGTCTGGTCCTGAAGTTTTTTTGCTGTAGGATGGCCACCTTAAGATCTGCTATTGTGTGGCCAGGGAGGTTGAAGTGTTCTCCTACAGGTTTTTGTATATTGCCATTCCTAATATCTGATTTGTGTCCATTTATCCTTTTCCTTAGAGACTGTCCAGTTTGGCCGATGTACATAGCAGAGGGGCATTGCTGGCATATGATGGCGTATATTACATTGGTGGATGTGCAGGTGAATGAACCAGTGATGGTGTGGCTGATCTGGTTAGGTCCTGTGATGGTGTCGCTGGTGTAGATATGTGGGCAGAGTTGGCATCGAGGTTTGTTGCATGGATTGGTTCCTGAGTTAGAGTTACTATGGTGCGGTGTGCAGTTACTGGTGAGAATGTGCTTCAGGTTGGCAGGTTGTCTGTGGGCGAGGACTGGCCTGCCACCCAAGGTTTGTGAAAGTGTGGGATCATTGTCCAGGATGGGTTGTAGATCCCTGATGATGCGTTGGAGGGGTTTTAGCTGGGGACTGTATGTGATGGCCAGTGGAGTCCTGTTGGTTTCTTTCTTGGGTTTGTCTTGCAGTAGGAGGCTTCTGGGTACACGTCTGGCTCTGTTGATCTGTTTCCTTATTTCCTCGTGCGGGTACTGTAGTTTTGAGAATGCTTGGTGGAGATTTTGTAGGTGTTGGTCTCTGTCTGAGGGGTTAGAGCAGATGCGGTTGTACCTCAGTGCTTGGCTGTAGACAATGGATCTTGTGGTGTGCCCGGGATGGAAGCTGGAGGCATGAAGGTAGGCATAGCGGTCGGTAGGTTTTCGGTATAGGGTGGTATTAATGTGACCATCACTTATTTGCACTGTGGTGTCCAGAAAGTGGACCTCCCGTGTAGATTGGTCCAGGCTGAGGTTAATGGTGGGGTGGAAGCTGTTGAAATCTTGGTGGAATTTTTCCAGAGTCTCCTTCCCATGGGTCCAGATAATGAAGATGTCATCAATGTAGCGTAGGTAGAGAAGGGGCGTGAGTGGACGGGAGCTGAGGAAGCGTTGTTCCAGGTCGGCCATAAAAATATTGGCATATTGTGGGGCCATGCGGGTGCCCATAGCGGTGCCACTGATCTGGAGATACATATTGTCATCAAATTTGAAATAGTTGTGTGTGAGGATAAAGGCACAGAGCTCAGCAACCAGTTGTGCTGTGGCATCATCAGGGATACTGTTCCTGACAGCTTGTATTCCATCTGTGTGTGGGATGTTTGTGTAGAGAGCCTCTACATCCATGGTGGCTAGGATGGTGTTTTCTGGAAGGTCACCAATGCTTTGTAGTTTCCTCAGGAAATCAGTGGTGTCACGGAGATAGCTGGGAGTGCTGGTGGCATAGGGTCTGAGTAGAGAGTCCACATATCCAGACAGTCCTTCAGTGAGAGTGCCAATGCCCGAGATGATGGGGCGTCCAGGATTTCCGGGTTTGTGGATCTTGGGTAGTAGATAGAATAACCCTGGTCGGGGCTCTAAGGGTATGTTGATTTGTTCCGGTGTTAGTGTAGGGAGTGTCCTGAGTAGATGATGCAGTTTCTTAGTGTATTCCTCAGTGGGATCTGAGGGAAGTGGCCTGTAGAATTTGGTATTGGAGAGTTGTCTGGCGGCCTCCTTTTGGTAGTCAGACCTGTTCATGATGACTACAGCACCTCCTTTATCAGCCTCTTTGATTATAATGTCAGGATGGTTTCTGAGGCTGTGGATGGCATTGCGTTCTGCACGACTTAGGTTATGAGGCAAGCGATGTTGTTTTTCCACAATTTCTGCCTGTGCACGTCGGCGGAAGCATTCGATGTATAGGTCCAGACTGTCATTTCGACCCTCAGGGGGAGTCCATGTGGAGTTCTTCTTCTTGTGCTGTTGGTGGGAGGGTAACTGTGTATCGGTGCGATGTTCAGTGTTGTCCTGAAAGTATTCTTTGAGTCGGAGACGGCGAAAGTAGGCTTCCAGGTCACCGCAGAACTGTATCATGTTGGTGGGGGTGGCAGGGCAGAAAGAGAGTCCCCGAGATAGGACAGACTTTTCTTCTGGGCTGAGTGTGTGGTTGGATAGATTGACGATATTGCTGGGTGGGTTAGGGGTACCACGGTTGTGGCCCCACGTAGCAGGTAGGAGTTTAGACAGCTTACAGTCCTTTTTCCTTTGTAGAGAGGTGAAGTGAGTAATGTAGATCTCCTGTCTTATTTTAGTGAAGTCCGTTTGTATGGAAGTTTGGTTATTAATGAGAGTCTCCAGGTTGGAGAGCTCTTTTTTGATGTTTTCCTGTTTGTTGTATAGGATGCTGATCAGGTGGTTCCTCAGTTTCTTTGATAGAGTATGGCATAATCTCTCACTGTGGTCTGTGTAGTATGTAGATAGCAGTGGATTTTTTACCTTTAGTCCATTTGGTATGATGTCCATCCGTTTGCATTTGGAAAGGAAGATGATATCTGTCTGTATTTGTGCAAGTTTCTTCATGAGGTTGATGGATTTCCACTCCATACGGCTAAATGCAGTGCCTTGCAGAGTGTCAAGTATCAGAGGGGTAGCCGTGTTAGTCTCCTATCCTTCCCTATGTCACTGGTACCTTCATGTACTATGACCACCGGCTCCTCCCCAGCACTACACATAAGTCTATCTGGATGTCTTGAGAGATCTGCAACCTTCGCACCAGGACGTGGGAGGACCTTGGCCCCAGGGGTGGGATTTACAATGAAAGAGGTGGGTGGGTCTGTCGATGGAAGCAGAGAGTGGGTGGGGCTTATGATAGTAGGCGGAGCTTGGCCCTACAGAAGTAGAAGGTGGGTGGAAGGGTCTGTCAATGGAAGTAGCAAATAGGTGGGGCTTAAAATAATAGTAGGTGGGGCTTGGCCCACAGGAAGTAAAAGGTGGGCAGGGCTTACAATGAAAGAAGGTAAGACTTGGCCCCAGGGAAGAGGATGGTGGGTGTGGCTTATAATGAAAGTAGGCGGGGCTTGGAAGCAGAAAGTGGGTGGGGCTAATCAGCTGGCCGGCTTTGCCTGGGCAGAAGATGCTGTACTCCCTTCTATTAAGCATTAGGGGCCAATTGCAGCCTGTGCAGCTCGCAGGCTGGTTGCCCAGCTCCAGCGGTGGAGCCGAGGAGGTGGGGAGTTGTGGCCGAGCCTCCGACTGCAATGTGGGCCCTTGCACATCATAGGGCCAGCTGCCTGGGGACAACCCACATGGCCCCTGGGCTGGGCTGGAAAAGCAGAGAGCCCCGGGGCCTACCTGCGACTGTCACTGGGGCCCCTGGCCCTGCGGCTCCATGCCTGTCTGTTCCGCCCCCAGGGGGAACTGGGAGATGAACGGGAAGACGATCATCCCTTACAAGAAAGGAGCCTGGTGTTCGCTCTGCACCTCAGGATGCTCCGGATGCTTCAAGTCGTGGGATCACAGCGGGGGGCTGTGTGGTGAGTGCCGGCTCCCCCCTGCCCTGCTCCCCCCAGCCCGGGACCTGCACTTGAACTTAGATTATACTAGTCCCCCTGCCCTGCTGGCACAGTGGGGCCCTGGGCACTGGCTAGCACAGCTGGGCACCTGCCATCTTACAGCCGCCTTGTGCTTTTTGTTTGATCAGAGGTCCCCAGGAACCCCTGTCGGATGAGCTGCAGGAACGACGGGCGGTTGAACATGAGCACCTGCCACTGCGACTGCCTGCCGGGGTACACGGGCCGGTACTGCCAAGGTGAGAGAGCCGGCTGGCAGGGGTGTGTGCAGGGTGCACAGGGATGCCTCTTGCCATCGGCACCACGGGTGAGACGCCTGCATTGCATGGTTGTTGTGTTGCATTACAGTCTTGTGTGTGGAGTGCTGTGGGGCTGCGTGGGGCTGGCGCCGGGGGCTGCGTGGGGCTGGCGCCCGGGGCCTGCGTGGGGCTGGCGCCCGGGGGCTGCGTGGGGCTGGCGCCCGGGGGCTGCGTGGGGCTGCGCAGCAGAAGCATTTTCAGGATGAAGTGGCAGGGACGGAATGAGCAGCAATGGAGATCAGAGGCTGGAGTATCTCCAGGGGCAGTTACAGGCATTTGCCTGCCCTCTCTGTGCATTTTGTTCCGGGGGCTGCGTGGGGCTGGCGCCGGGGGCTGCGTGGGGCTGGTGCCCGGGGGCTGCGTGGGGCTGGTGCCCGGGGCTGCGTGGGGCTGGTGCCCGGGGGCTGCGTGGGGCTGGCGCCGGGGGCTGCGTGGGGCTGCGTGGGGCTGGCGCCCGGGGGCTGCGTCGGGCTGGCGCCCAGGGGCTGCGTGAGGCTGCGCAGCAGAAGCATTTTCAGGATGAAGTGGCAGGGACGGGATGAGCAGCACTGGAGATCAGAGGCTGGAGTCTCTCCAGGGGCAGTTACAGGCATTTGCCTGCCCTCTCTGTGCATTTTGCTCCGGGGGCTGCGTGGGGCTGGCGCCGGGGGCTGTGTGGGGCTGGCGCCGGGGGCTGCGTGGGGCTGGCGCCCGGGGGCTGCGTGGGGCTGGTGCCGAGGGCTGCGTGGGGCTGTGTGGGGCTGGCGCCGGGGGCTGTGTGGGGCTGGCGCCCGGGGGCTGCGTGGGGCTGGCGCCGGGGCCTGCGTGGGGCTGCGTGGGGCTGGCGCCCGGGGGCTGCGTCGGGCTGGCGCCCAGGGGCTGCGTGAGGCTGCGCAGCAGAAGCATTTTCAGGATGAAGTGGCAGGGACGGGATGAGCAGCACTGGAGATCAGAGGCTGGAGTCTCTCCAGGGGCAGTTACAGGCATTTGCCTGCCCTCTCTGTGCATTTTGCTCCTTCCCACTGTTTTTGTTTCTTCTAAGTTTACCATCCCCTGAGGGTTGCCTGTGGGTAGCTAACATTGGCTTTGCTTTGAGAACTGCAACAACATCCTTGTAGGGCTTATTTCCGTGTTGCAGGGAGAGTGGGGCAGGGAACCCCTGCATGGGGCCAGCGGAGCAGCCTGATGTGGTGAAGGGAGACACTCCTGCCACACTCACCTGCACCCAAAAGCCTAATTAGCCTCCTCACCCTTTGCTAGCCCAAGAACCCGTTACAGTCTCACCTCAGTTTCCCCTTCATCCAGCAGGGAAACTGAGGCACGCGCACACTATTCATGTCTACACTGCTATAAGCCCTGCAGCCTGAGCCCCGCGAACCTGAGTCAGTTGACCCCAGGCTCTGGGACTCGCTGCTGTGGGTCTTGCCTTGCAGTGTAGCTGCACCCTCGGTGGCTCCCAGCACGTGGGTGACAATTCCTAAATAACCCTCCCCTGGAATGGCTCGGGTTGTGATACTGCTCCATGCCGGTGGCTGCATCTGAGTGTGAGGGCTGGGTCCCAGGGACCCACCACCGCTGGCCACATGAGGGCCAATGTAGCATCCGACACTGAGGAAAAGAATGCGGCTTGTGGGGCACATGGGAATGCAGAGCAAATACACGCCTAGATCCCAGCGGCTCCCAAATTCCCAGAGAAAATCCCACCTGGGCCCTGTTCGAAGCTTCCAATGTGCAGACCCATCGGCTCAGCTCCCATCCACGGTGGGCACAAAGGACAGAAATATGGCTTGGGATGGAAGTCCAGGCTCAGCCTTGACAATGGAGTGGCTACCACTGCCTCCATTGTGCTGTGTGCATGCGTGTCCTTTGCAGTGCGTGCGTGTGTGTGTGTCCCATGCGGTGTGTGTATGTGTGTGTGTGTGTGTGTGTGTCCCATGCGGTGTGTGTGTGTCCCATGCGGTGTGTGTATGTGTGTGTGTGTGTGTGTGTGTGTGTTTGTCCCATGCGGCAGTGTATGTGTGTGTCCTATGTGTTGGGTGCGTGTGCATGGCCCATGCAGTGTTTGTGGCCCATGCAGTGTGTGTGTGTATGTAGGCATGAGTGTGCACATGGCTCATACAGTGTGTGTGTGTCCCATGAAATATGTGTGTGCACACGTGACCCATGCAGGGTATGTGTGTTCCCCCCCCCCCCATGCAGTGTGTGTTTGTGTGTCCCATGCAGGGTGTGTGTATGTGTGCAGACCTGTGTGACCCATGCAGGGTGTGTGTGTTCCCCCCCCCCCCATGCAGTGTGTGTTTGTGTGTCCCATGCAGGGTGTGTGTATGTGTGCAGACCTGTGTGACCCATGCAGGGTGTGTGTGTTCCCCCCTCCCCCATGCAGTGTGTGTTTGTGTGTCCCATGCAGGGTGTGTGTATGTGTGCAGACCTGCGTGACCCATGCAGGGTGTGTGTCCCCTGCGGTGTCACTATCATGCACCCGTGTGCATTGCAGAGCCTGCAGTTGTGTCTGTGGTGCTTGCCGAGGTGTTTACGAGCTTGTGCTGGCTCCACTGGGACGCTGCCGGGGGGTTGGGGAGCCAGCGCCAGGCCGGGAGGCAGACTGACCGCCTGTGTTTCTTGCAGTGAAGTGCAGCATCCAGTGTCTCCACGGGAGGTTCCGGGAGGAGGAATGTTCCTGCCTCTGTGACATCGGCTACGGCGGAGCGGAGTGTGGCAGTGAGTCCGGCTCAGTCACGTGGGCCCCAGCTGCTGCGGGGGGTGGGCGGTTCCCCCTACGTCCTCCGGAAAGGGACCGCTGCAGCCCCCACACTCCCTGCCAACGGGCACAGGGAGCCAGCTCGGCTCCTCCCCTCCCAGGCTGGGCACCGGCAGCTCATGGGGCCTCCGAGCTGGCTGCAGTTCAGAGCGGCCAGGGCCGGACGTGGATCCCGGCAGACGCCCCCCTGGCCCAGGCAGAGGGGTTGCAGTGGGTTCCCTACGTGGCAAGGGTTACGCGGAGAGCAGACCCGAGAATGGGGCAGGCCTGGTTGGAGCCAGCTGGTGCTGGCGGGGGAGTAGCCCCGGATTGCGCCGTGTGCTCTCCAGTGCGTGGCCAGGTGAGCACAGAATTACTCCAGGGATGGGGGCCTTGCTGCAGGCTGCTCTTGTCTTGTTGGCATCAATGCACTGCCGGGCTTGGGCCTCGCCCTGGGCCCGATCGCCCGGGCCAGCACCTTGTGTCGCAGTTTGCATGGCTGCATGGGTGAGTGTAAAATGCCCTCGGGGGGCGGGGGTTGCCCGGTTCGCCCCTAACTTTGCAAAGGTGTAAATGACTCCAGGGGAGGGGGCACCCCCTGCTGTGCAGCAAGGCGGCTGGTTGGTTGTAATTTGTCGCTCTTCTGCCCGTCTGTCACGGAGAGTGGGGGAGTCAGGGCCCTGCACCCCTCTTCCTGGGATTCACCGTGACTCAGCCAGCCAGTAAAACGGAAGGTTTATTAGATGACAGGAACACAGTCCCAAGCAGAACTTGTAGGTACAACCAGAACCCCTCAATCTAGTCCTTCTGGGGGGTTTAGGGAACTTAGCCCCCAGCTTGGGGTTCCCTGCGTTTCACCACCCAGCCCAAAACTGAAACTAGAAACTCCTCCAGCAGCTCTCTCCCCCCTCCCCCGGCTCCTCCTCTCCTTTGTTCAGTCTCCCGCCGAAGGTGTCACTTCTTCCACCCCCCTCCTGGCTCAGGTTACAGCTCAGGTAGCTTCCTTCCCATCCCCAATGTAACTCCCTGCAACATTCCCAGGTCAAATCCGCCCTGCTCCGTCACACAGTCCCTCCCAGTTCTGGAGACGGCTGCTCAGTCTCGCCTCCTGCCTCCCTCCCGGTCCCAGCTGCTGGCTAGAATTGAGACCAAGCTGCAGATGTGATGCTCCCCAGCTGTGGCTGGGCCTGCTCAGGCTAGTTGGCCCATCGCTGGCCGGGTCAGAGCTGAACAAAACAGTCCAGGGGATACGTGCTGCTGTGAAATGAACCCCCCTGGCTGCCCAAGGGCAGGGGCTGAATGGTGCCACACTTATGGGGAGTCTGAACAAACTTCCCCCAAACGTCTGACTACCAGTGCGGGCTCCTTTAAGCATTGCTGACCTGCCTGATGCAAAGGCTGCTGGGCCGGAGTAATGCCTGGTGTAAGAGTGACGCCCTGTGGGGAGACCAGAGCGGTGCATGATCCTAATCCTTCCGGTTCCATGTCCTACACTCCCGGCTTGCTGGGCTGAGGAGAGTTACAGGGAGGGTTACATGTTCCTGGAGGTTTCATCACATGACAGAATCTTTCATTAAAGATTAATCTGTAATTCCTGGAGGCTGCAGGCCAGTCCTGGAGGGTTGGCAGCCTGCCTGCTGAGTGACCGGACTGGCGCGTGTAGGGGGCTCTGCTTCCTCTCCGGCAGGCAGAGTCCCTGGGGTTAAAGCAGGGACTGATCCTTCCCTCTCTCTCCTCTCACAGCGAAGGTTCAGTTCCCTTTCCACACCTGCGACCTGAGGATAGACGGGGACTGCTTCATGGTGTCCTCTGAGGCAGACACGTACTATGGAGCCAAAATAAAATGCCAGGTAACCCCCATCAGCCCTTGTGCTGCAGGCAACAGACCCAGTTCATAGAGAGAGCCAGAAACCAGGGCTAGACCCTGCTCCTTCCAGTCCCAAAACACAGGCCACAACTGCTTGAACTAAAGGAGAGCTCCTGAGCTGCTAGGAGTAGTAGGTCTCTTACCTTTTCTGTGGGGCATCCAGTAGAGGGCATCCTCACTCACTCATGCACACAGAGCCAGTGCGTTGCTTAGGAAGCCACATTCGATAATATTTCAGTCCGGGGACAGGGGAATGAAATCCAGGCTGGGATTCCCCCGCACAGCACTGGAGCTTGTGCTAACACACTCTGGGGAGGGGGCTTCCCTCTTTCCCACCAGCCCTGCGGTCTCTTCAGTCCCCAAGGCCCCACGTTTTATAAGGAACGCAGGGATCTGGATTCACTCGGGACCCCAGGCGGTCTCCAGAGGCTCCTTGGAACCACTGCATGGCACGGGCCGAGCACGTGGTGGACACGATACAACCTGTGGTAGTTTCCAAATTGCCGAATTGTGAGCAAATGTTACACGATGCCCCTGGGTGCAGGCAGCGTGGCCTGCTGGTCACGGCTGGGCTGTGTCCACATGCTAAGGACAGCCACGGGGCGCTAGTCAGTGAGCAGGGATGGGAGTAATCGCCGAGGTCAGTAAGAGCGAGGGTCAGAGCGAAGCTGGGTCGGAGACTGGAGAACAGGCAGCAGGATGGGGTCTGGAGTCACAGCGGGCCAGACAGCCTGCTGGGCACCTTCCCGGGTTACATGGGAGCATGGGTCAATCAGAGGCTGCAGGGTGATGTCACTTGGGCGGTACTTCCTGCGGCGCCTACTCTCGGCAGTGCTCCGGGGCTGGGGCTCTGGCTGGCCTGGTGGTGGTGTGGGAGTGGCAGCCGGCCCACGTTCTGTAGACCCCGGTGCTAGTCCCATGGGTCCTGGCAGAAGGGCTTGAACCTGGGGCCTCTGGCTCGAACAGCCTCTGCAGTGTAGCTAAAAGAGCCCCCCTCGAGCCGGCTTGTTAATGGTTTTCTGTGGGGGACAGCACGCCCCAGGGACGGGGCTGGGTGTCACGAGCCACCCTGGCCTGCGGCGGCATGTCCGAGCTGATCATTGACCCTGGCGAGCCGAGGGGACGGGCCGCAGGAAACGAGATCTGCGAGGGCGGCCGGGTGCAGCACACCGCGAGACGCATCATGCCAGCCTGTAACGATGCTGGTTCTGGCGGGACCCAACTGAGAGAGCCAATTCAGGACAAATTGCTTAAAACAGGGCAGTTACAGCCCAAGGCTGGGGTTTTTCTACCTCTAAGGCAAACCAAACCAGCCAGACAAAGAGGACTTTGGTCTCACCCTACTGGCTAACCACAAGTCACACATGCAATTCCCTTAGACACTCCAGTTTCCCAGTATCACCACCAGTGCCACTCGTTATGGGGACGAATGGTTATGAAAACCAATACCCCAGTAAAAGAAAAAAAGTTCTCCCAATCCCAAATGCCCAAGCCCCAGACCCAGGTCAATATACAAATCAGATCTTATCCGCAAATCACGCTGTTGCCAATCCTTTAGAATCTAAAATCTAAAGGTTTATTCATAAAAGGAAAAAGATACAGATGAGAGCTAGAATTGGTTAAATGGAATCAATTACATACAGTAATGGCAAAGTTCTTGGTTCAGGCTTGTAGCAGTGATAGAATAAACTGCAGGTTCAAATCAAGTCTCTGGAGTACATCCCCCGCTGGGATGGGTCATCAGTCCTTTGTTCAGAGCTTCAGTTTGTAGCAAAGTCCCTCCAGAGGTAAGAATAAGGATTGAAGACCAGATAGAGATGTGGCATCAGCCTTTTATAGTCTTTTCCAGGTGTAAGAACACCTCTTTGTTCTTACTGTGGAAAATTACAGCAAAATGGAGTCTGGAGTCACATGGGCAAGTCCCTGCATACTTTGCTGAGTCACAAGGCGTATCTGCCTTCTCTCAATGGGTCAGTTGTGTAGCTGATGGTCCTTAATGGGCCATCAAGCAGGCTAGGCAGAGCTGACACCAACTTGTCTGGGGTCACCCAGAAGCACAGCGTAAGTTTGAAATACAGACAGTATAGAGCCAATATTCATAACTTCAACTACAAAAATGACATATGCATACAGACAGCATAATCATAACCAGCAACCCATCACCTGGTTTTAGACACCTTATATGACCCCCTTTACATAAGATTTGGTGCCCCTACAGGACCTTGGTTGCAGCCATGTTCTATATGGTCCCAGCGAACCGAGGGGACGGGCCGCAGGAAAGGAGATCTGCGAGGGACGCATCATGCCAGCCCTTCCCCCGCCCCTCAGGCTCTCGCCCCCACGGGCCATTCCATCCATTTCACTCCTGAGTCGCCCCAGGGTGAGCGTCCAGTCCGGTTTGGCAGCCTGAGCCCTCTTCCATGGCAGGGGTTTGGGAGCAAACAGCCCAGGCCACTCCTGCCACAGCGCTGGAAGCCGAAAGCCACCTCGTCTGTGGCTGGAAATTTCCTCTCCAATTGCAGGCAGGGTCTTGGCTTTGATCCCTGAGGCCAGTGTCCCGAGCGATTCGTGCGCACCCGGCGCAGGCGATAGACAGAGAGCGCTGGCTCGGAGCCCCGGGGAGTTAATCTGCCCACAGGGGTGGCGATCAGCTGGGAGAGCAAGTGTCGGTCTATCGACATGAGAACAAAGCGAGCCAGCCTCTGGGCTCCCAGGGGCCACACGGGGCCCATCGTGTTCATGCCACGCAGCAGACTCAGTGCTGGTGGGAGTTTTCAGTCCCTTCGTTCCCTGTGGAAGAGAAGACGCTGGGGAACTGGACTCCTGCCTGCCTGGAATGGATTCAGGATACATCTGGGTGGGGATGGGGAAAGTGCACAGATGGGGGACTGGCCCGTCTGGGTTGCAGGGTCTAAACTGTGACTGAAGGGCAGGGTTAGCCTGTGGTGCCAGCTGGATGGATTTCTTGATTTGGGCTGTCTGGGTCTGATCCCCTGCAGGAGAAAGGAGCCATGCTGGCCCAGATCACAAATCAGAAAGTGCAGGATATTCTGGCCTTTTACCTGGGACGTTTGGAACCCACCAATGAGGTGACAGAGCCGGATTTCGAGACCCGGAACTTCTGGATCGGTGAGTGGCTGCAGTTTTTGCTGCCGAAGGACAGCTGGAGCCCCAGGGCTGGGACAGGACTTTCCAGAGGCAAGGAGGAGGTGATCGCGGCCCTAGAGACCTTGCAGGCTGGGTCCCAGCCCGGAGGGAGGATGATGAAGTCTGTCCTAGCGCTGCCGGCAGAGAGTGCAAGGTCACCCTGGCGGGATCCCGAGGCAGGCGCAGAGCTCTGTGCTGTGTCCAAAGGCTGGAGTCCCGTCTTTCCAGCTTTGAAAAGTCCTCGCTCCAATTGTAGGGCAGCACCTAGGTATAGTCAAATCCAGCCCCGCTTTCCGGATCACACACCCCAAGTGATCACAGTCCTGGCATTTCCATAGTGCTCTGCAGACAGGAGCTGATGAATGAACTCGGTTGCTGTTGTTTCCTAGGGGCAGGGTTGCTCATGGGGTACTGCATGGTGATGGAAGTGCTGCTGATGGAAGTGGTACTGTCTGATAATACTTAGTTCTTCTGCAGAGCATTAACCCTCCCCAGTCCCCCAGGAAGGAGGTATCTGTGTTTCACAACTGGGGAAACCAAGGCACAGCGGGGCCATGACTTGCCAGGGGTCACACCGGGAGTTGGGATTAGATAGCCTGTAGTCACTGGGCCAAACAATGCTGCCTCGCTGCCGGGACTGAGTCGAAGTTCCTGGCTGACTGCCTTGGGCGATGGTGGCTCAGCGGGAGGGGCGGTGGATCGGAAAGGGGGTGTGAGCAGCAGGGACAGCTACAGGAGTTTGGCTCGGGTGGGAGGCTGGGAACCCACACCCAGCTACAGCTACCACACTGTGCCCTCCGTGGGGGCTGGCCTGTGGGGCATTCGCAGTGCAATGGTCTCTGAGATGGGGAGAGGGGAGGGGAATGGGCCCTGTCTCTCTAGGGGCCGGACACAGGGCATTGGTACCTAGCCCAGCGGCTGCCATGCAGCTCGCTGAGAGGCATTGAGCATGCAGCCCCGGCTGTTTGAGTCAGCAGAGCCCATGTACGGCTTCGCAGTGCAGGCACGTTCAGAACTGGGAGTGAGATACAATCTTAACTTCCTGATGGCAGCAGGGACAGAACTGATCCCACTGCTCCAAAGTCCCCTGAGCTAATGGAGAATCGCTGCTAGCAGCGTGGGGCTCGTGACACACAGCTCAGCAGCAGGGGCACAGATCCCTCACGGTTCGTGGCCCTGCAGTCGCTGTGCTGCTGGGGCTGCTGACTCACATGGATGGCCAGCCCTGCTCCTCGGCAGAGATGCAGCCAATGGGGACCTGTGTGATGAGACTCAGACCCAGCGCTGTGGTGGTGCGCGGCTGCCGCTGTGCCCGTGTGGACTGGAGCCCCAGCACATCCCCCGTGCTCTCTCGTTTAGGTCTGACCTATAAAACGTCCAAGGATTTGTTCCGCTGGGACACCGGCGCCCAGCACTCCTTCACCAGCTTCGCGTTCGGCCAGCCAGACAGCCAGCGGTACGTGACCAGGGCAGGGGCACGGAGACCCATGGCCGAGCTTCTGCTGCTCCCGCTCAGACCCGAGCCCGCCGGCGGCACCTGTCAGTATTTATTCGCTGTAGTGCCGGAGAACCTAGAAACGCCAGTCATGGCCCAAGACCCCAGTGTGCGAACACAGAACAAAGAGCTGGTCCCTGCCCCAAGATTTACCATCCTTGTATAGGGTCTCCTGCACCCCGTGCTCTCCTCCCGGGCATGGGACCGCTGTCCTCTCTGCTCTGGCTCTCCCGCAGCCCGTGCTCCCCCCCCGGGCATGGGACCGCCGTCCTCTCTGCTCTGGCTCTCCCGCAGCCCGTGCTCCCCCCCCGCGCACGGGACCGCTGTCCTCTCCTCTCTGGCACTCCTGCACCCCCTGCGCTCCTCCCGGGCACGCGACCGCTGTCCTCGCTGCTCAGGGTCTCCTGCACCCCCTGCGCTCCGCCCCGGCCTGGGGCCGCTGTCCTCCCTGCTCTGGGTCTCCTGCACCCCCTGCTCCCCGCCTCCCGCTCCCCTTGCTCTCTCCCCGGGCGTGGTAGCGCCGGCCTCTCTGCTCTGGGTCTCCCGCACCCCGTGCCCTCCTCCCCGCTCTTCCGCTCTTACCATCCTTGTATTGGGTCTCCTGCACCCCGTGCTCGCCTCCCGCGCCCGCGACCGCTGCCCTCTCTGCACTGGGTCTCCCGCGCCCCGTGCGCTCCTCCCCGTCCTCCAACCGTTGCCCTCCCTGCACTGGGTCTCCCGCACCCCGTGCGCTCCGCCCCCGCATGGGACCGCTGTCATCTCTGCTCTGGGGCTCCTGCACCCCCTGCTCTCCTCCCCGGCTTGGGGCCGCTGTCCGCCCGGCTCTGGGCCTCGCGCACCCCGTGCTCTTCTCCCGGCCACGGCCCCCCTGTCCTCTCCGCTCTCCCTCCCCCGCGCTCCGTGCTCCCCTCCCCGGCATGGGACCGCTGTGCTCTCTGCTCTGGGGCTCCTGCACCCCGTGCTCTCCTTCTGGGCTTGGGACCGCTGTCCTCCCTGCGCGGGGACTCCCGCACCCCATGCTCTCCGCGCGGGCACGGGACCGCTGCCCTCTCTGCACTGGGTCTCCCGCGCCCCCTGCGCTCCTCCCGGGCCTGGGGCCGCTGTCCTCTCTGCGCTGGGCCGCCCGCACCCCGTGCGCTCCCCCCCGGCTTGTGACCGCTGCCCTCTCTGCTCTGGGGCTCCTGCACCCCCTGCGCTCCTCCCGGGCCTGGGACGGCTGTCCTCCGTGCACTGGGTCTCCTGCACCCCGTTCCCTCCTCGCGCGCACTGGAGCGCTGCCCTCTCTGCTCTGGGACGCCCGCACCCCGTGCTCTTCTCCCGGCCACGGCCCCCCTGTCCTCTCCGCTGTCCACCTCCCGCACACCGAACTCTGTTCCCCGGCATGGGACCGCTGTGCTCTCTGCTCTGGGACCCCCGCTCGCCGTGCTTCCCTTCCGGGTATGAGACCGATGTGAGCTAGGCTCTGGGACTCCTGCGGCCCCTGCTCCCCTCCCGGGCACGGGTCCGCTGTCCTCTCTGGTCTGGGACTCCCGCACTCCCTGCTCTCCTCCCCGGCCTGCGACCGCTGCCCTCTCTGCACTGGGACTCCCGCACGCCGTGCTCTCCTCCTTGGCCTGGGACCGCTGGCCTCTCTGCTCTGGGACTTCCGCCCTCCGCACTCTCCTCCCGGTCATGGGGCCACTATCCTCTCTGCTCTGGGGCTCCCGCACCCCGTGCCCTCCTCCCGCGCATGGGCCCGCTGTCCACTCTGCTCTGGCCCTCCTGCCCCCCGTGCTCCCCTCCCGGGCCCGGGACCGCTGTCCTCTGTGCTGTGGGACTCCTGCACCGCGTGCTCTCCTCCCGGGCATGGGACCGCTGTCCTCTCTGCTCTGGGACTCCTGCACCCCCTGCTCCCCTCCTGGGCCTGGGACCACTGTCCTCTGCTCTGTGTCTCAGGTTTGGGAACTGTGTTGAGCTCCAGGCATCGGCCGCCTTCAACTGGAATGACCAGCGCTGCAAGACCCGAAACCGCTACATCTGCCAGTTTGGTGAGTGGCCCAGCTTCCTTCCTCTCTGCTCGCCCGTAACCCGCTCTGCGTGGGGAGGGGCATGCAGGCATTGAGCCGGCTGCTGGCTAGTGCTAGGGTGGCAGGCCCTGTGCGCTGTGCTAGTGCACCTTAGCCCTGACCTGCAGCACCCCAGACAGCTCTGCCGAGGCCCCTTGGTCCCCACACACAGACCCTGCTGGGCTCCCTACACAGACGGCTCCGCCGATGCCCCTTGGTCCCCACACACAGACCCTGCTGGGCTCCCTACACAGACGGCTCCGCCGATGCCCCTTGGTCCCCACATACAGACCCTGCTGGGCTCCCCACACACAGCTCCGCCGATGCCCCCCATCCCAACATGCAGGCCCTGTCCTGGGCTCCCAGCCCACACAGCTCTGTCCCTCGTCCCCGACCTGCAGCCCCCAGCTAGTCCAGGCCTGGGTAACCCAGGGCTGTACTCTAGTTACTGGTCTTGGCAGAGAATGAGCCACCTCTTACCCGTAGAGTTGGTCCCTGCAAGAGGCCTGGTGGCCGGGCAGCATGGAAGTAGTTTGCGTGGCTGCTGCCCTTCCCGTGCCCCTGGCCTCGCTGCCCAGCACCGTAGTCACCAACAATTCATTTCAGAGTTTTAAAACAGCCCTTTTCTGGATCCAAACTGTGCCACAGGAACTGATGCACGTTGCCCAGGTCTAGGCTGGTTCGCAGGAGGGTGAGCGTGGCTGGGTGCCGGCTGGCACACACCTGCCCGGTCTGTCCTCATTACCCAGTCTGTGTGCGCTAGCTAAGCTAGCTACATAGTGCCCAATTACCATTTTGTCTAGGGCAGCGGTTCTCAAACTGTGGGTCACGACCCCATTTTAATGGGGTCGCCAGGGCTGGCTTAGACTTGCTGGGGCCCGGGACCGAAGCCTGAGGGCCCCAGCCCTGGGCAGCTGGGCTCAGGTTATAGGTCCCCCGCCTGGGGCTGAAGCCCTTGAGCTTCGGCTTTGCCCCCCACCTCCTGGGGCGTTGGGGCTCGGGCCCCCCGGGCGATGCAGCGGGGCTCAGGCAGGCTCAGGCTTCAGTCCCCCCTCCTGGGGTCGTGCAGTAATTTTTGTTGTCAGAAGGGGGTCGTGGTGCAATGAAGTTTGAGAACCCCCGATCTAGGGGTAATGTGTGCATTGGGCCTCCTCTAGGGGCTAGTGCGCATAAAGGAGAACAGCCTACTATTGCTGTTAGCTCATGGAGATAGCCCTCTGGCTCCCCTAGTAAGGCTCTGTGTTTTGGTGCTGATGACGTGCTGGGGTGGATCTGGGGATTTTGTCGTTATGGGGCCTGGCTGGCTGGCCGTGGGCTGCGGTGCCTGACCCTGGTGGGGTAGCACTAATGCTGGCTGTGATCCTTTGCAGCTCAGGAGCACATCTCCCTGTGGCAGCCAGAGCCCTGAGCCCGCACAGCTTCCGGCTGCTGAGCGGTGGGCGCGGCGTCGCCTCCAGCCCACACGCGGCTTGAGAGAAAGAATCCGCTGCTACTGTTCTGCCAGGTCCTCTCCAGCCCCCACGGGCGCTCAGCCCATCCCAGCCACGCTGACACCCCTCCCTGAGGGCCGGAGGTGGCGCCAGGACCTGCCGAGCGCTGAGGGAGAGAGCGCTTCCCGGGCTGCCCATCCAGCGGGGGGCAGATCAACCCGCACAGCTGCTCCGGGGGCCCTGACTCCACCCGAGCCATCGCAGTCAAGCCAGGTGGGGGTCTCTGGGGTGCATCCCAGCCCCTTGTCCATGGAACAGCCCCGAGCTCTGTAAAACAGCCCCTCCCTCACACGTGGCCGCTGGGGCAGGGGCAGCTGCTTCGTGTCCCCACCCCCTTCCTCTGGGGCGTGATGGCACGTCTGCGCGGGGAGCCCCTTGCTTCCCCCGGCTGTGCCAGAGGGAGCAGGGCGCCCCCCGGTGGTTACCCCCAGTCCATAGCTCTGCGGCCCTGAGACGGAATAGGGCTGGCTTAGCGGACTCTGCGGGAGTCGCTGGCGGGAGCGGGCTGGGGAGCAAGAGGGTGCCTGTCCCGCCTAGAGCCGGTGGTGCTCTGCCAGGGCTGTGGGGTGCGAGGGGGGGACCCCAGGAATCACAGCCGAGACGCGCCCTGCAAAGAAGGCAGATGTGGCTGCTGGGTCTCGGACTTGGTGTCCAGTCGCTAGCCAGGGCCATCCCGCCTCCCGCAGCAGCTCAGCTGCCTTCCCCGGGCAGGCAGGTGCAGCGTGGCCACGCTCTCGGCCCCGCGCCCCTTCGCTGTGCCAGTCAGTCCCACCACGGCTCAGCACTAACGAAGCCGGCTAGCTCCGGTACCAACCCGCTAACCTAGCAGAGCAGGGCTCTGAGCTCCCATAGGCCTAGAGGCTTTTCGGTTCAGGCCTGTTCTTTCGCCCTGTGCAGCATGTGCTCCGGCCGGGGGCGCTGTCTAGGCGACACGAACTCTTCCTGCTGTTTGAGAGCTGGGGCTGTTCTGATAAAGCCGTCTGTCCCTCCTGCTGCTCATGTCCCTGTCTCCAGCTGGGAGCCACCCGCCTTGGCGTGGAGCAAAAGGAGGAGAAAACTGGGGAGTGGTGAAAGCAAAAGCCAGGAGCCCTCCTCAGCCTGTCACCTGCTCCCTGCTGCAATCATCTCTCCTACCACTTCCCACTGGCATCCTAGGCTGGGACAGGGCTCCCCCTCCTGCCTGCCATCCCAGGGCTCTGCTCTCCTTCCCCCTAAGCTGCTGTCCTGCACCGTGTCTGTCCAAGAGCGGTGTGTGGCCAGGGCCCCAGGGAATGGGAGGGCCCCAGAGCACAGCAGACCTCGGCTGGGAGACCCTCAAGTGCCCTGCAAAGTAAAAGAAAGCAAGGGGGCTTGGGCCATTTTCTGCTGCTGTGACGGGGTGGGGGAGGGGCTCTGCTTGGGTTTTATACTGGAAATTCAGAGCCTGTCTGGCCAGGCAGACTGGGGAGCTAGTGTAAACGAGGGAGGGAAAGACGAGGTATAGTTATTAGCACTAGGTGGGGGTGTCTAGGATCAGGCCATGGTGCAAGGTGCTGTACATACACACAACAGAGACAGCCTCAGCCCCCAGGAGCTCACAGCTGAAGGATTTAAAACCACTGGTGTTTGCCACCAGCTGCTGCACTCACTGCCTTGGGAACGTTTTGGAGAAGCTGTTTCGGGAGAGATTCCACACACACACTGCATATCCCCAGGGACAGCCAGCAGCTCCTCCGGACAGGCTAACCCCATCGCCCGGCTAGTTCAAAGCAGGAAAGGGCCAAAAGCTCAATTTTAAAAACCCAAACTAAACCCTCTGGCCCATTCTCTAGCCTAACAAAGCACCGACAGGCCACCAGCCCTGGGTTAGAACGTCTGCGACAGGCCCCGTGAAAGGAGCTAACTGTGACATCGGCATTAGTCCAGCAGTGCCTGGCTCACTGCCCGGGGGTAGGATCCGGTGTGGGGGCGGCGTATATGATGAAGTTGTGGGTAGGGTCAGGGGGAACTTTTTTTCATCTGAAATATTTTTCCTCCTCTGAAAAATGCAGCTTCATGTCAACCGAACCATTTGGCGAATTCACGGTGAACTTCCCGAATCAGTCAGGGGAAAAGCCCCGAACCCTCATTTCCCCCACGTCAACATGATTTTTAGATGAAATTTCCTTCAATGTTATTACAAAAAAATAAAAACCTTTTAAAAGGTTCATAAAAGAAATGAAACATTTTGTTTGGTCTGAAACAACCCCCCCAACCTTTCCATTTTGGGTCACCCTCCCGCCAGCCCCCCCGTGCAGCCAGGCTGCCCCCTGCATCTCTGCAAGGACTCAGCGCGAACACCAGCACTTCACCGTTTAGAACACGCCGGACAAACGTTAACCAAATCATTCTGTCATTTCCATGGGGGGGCGGTTCCAGAGGAGAGTGCAAAGGTGCCAGTGGGAACCCCACCTGGGAGCAGGGGAGCTCCCCCAAAGGAGCAGGGATCCTGTTGTCTATCAATAAAAATGCAGACAAATACACGTGACGGGATCCCCCCGGGGTGCAGCCGGGACTGTGGGATCGCTGTGCCCCTGAACTCTCTCCAGCCTGGGCTGTCTCTCACAATGCCTTGCTAGTGACCAGCAGCAAACCACTCCAGGCAGGGCCATCTTAGGCATATGCAGCTGCGTTGGGCACCATGAAATTTGCCCCGGACAACTGCCTCCGCCCTGCCTCTTACCCTTCCCCCCGGCCCACCCCCATTCCACCCCCATTCCACCTGCGAGGAAAGGACGCCCCCTGCTCTCACCGGTGGCGGGAAGCAGAGTGACACGGCCCCAGCCCGCTCCGCTTCCCTTGCCCCAGCCTCAACCATGTCGCTCGGGTTGGGGAAAGGACCGCTCCCGGCTCTCACCGGCGGCAGGAAGCGGAGCGCCGCGGCTGGGACCTGGTGGAGTAGAGCGGGCTGGGGCCGGGCTGCTCCACTTCCCGCCGCTGCTGTTGGAGCTGCTGACCCTACTGGCTGCCAATCCAGATCGGAGGTCCTGATCCAACTCCCCATTCAGAGAACGGGAGTTTTCCCACTGGGCCCTGGAGCCCCAGGAATATACCGTCATAGAATCATAGAATATCAGGGTTGGAAGGGACCTCAGGAGGTATCTAGTCCCACCCCCTGCTCAAAGCAGGAGCAACCCCAACTAAATCATCCCAGCCAGGGCTTTGTCAAGCCTGACCTTAAAAACCTCTAAGGAAGGAGATTCCACCACCTCCCTAGGTAACCCATTCCAGTGCTTCACCACCCTCCTAGTGAAAAAGTTTTTCCTAATATCCATCCTAGACCTCCCCCACTGCAACTTGAGACCATTACTCCTTGTTCTGTCATCTGGTACCACTGTGAACAGTCTAGATCCATCCTCTTTGGAACCCCCTTTCAGGTAGTTGAAAGCAGCTATCAAATCCCCCCTCATTCTTCTCTTCTGCAGACTAAACAATCCCAGTTCCCTCAGCCTCTCCTCATAACTCATGTGCTCCAGCCCCCTAATCATTTTTGTTGCCCTCCGCTGGACTCTTTCCAATTTTTCCACATCCTTCTTGTAGTGTGGGGCCCAAAACTGGACACAGTACTCCAGGTGAGGCCTCACCAATGTCGAATAGAGGGGAACGATCACGTCCCTCGATCTGCTGGCAATGCCCCTACTTATACAGCCCAAAATGCCGTTAGCCTTCTTGGCAACAAGGGCACACTGTTGACTCATATCCAGCTTCTCGTCCACCGTAACCCCTAGGTCCTTTTCTGCAGAACTGCTGCCTAGCCACTCGGTCCCTAGTCTGTAACAGTGCATGGGATTCTTCCGTCCTAAGTGCAGGACTCTGCACTTGTCCTTGTTGAACCTCATCAGGTTTCTTTTGGCCCAATCCTCTAATTTGTCTAGGTCCCTCTGTATCCTATCCCTACCCTCCAGCGTATCTACCACTCCTCCCAGTTTAGTGTCATCTGCAAATTTGCTGAGAGTGCAGTCCACGCCATCCTCCAGATCATTAATGAAGATATTGAACAAAACCGGCCCCAGGACCGACCCTTGGGGCACTCCGCTTGAAACCGGCTGCCAACTAGACATGGAGCCGTTGATCACTACCCGTTGAGCCCGACGATCTAGCCAGCTTTCTATCCACCTTATAGTCCATTCATCCAGCCCATACTTCTTTAACTTGCCGGCAAGAATACTGTGGGAGACCGTATCAAAAGCTTTGCTAAAGTCAAGGAATAACACATCCACTGCTTTCCCCTCATCCACAGACCCAGTTATCTCCTCATAGAAGGCAATTAGGTTAGTCAGGCATGACTTGCCCTTGGTGAATCCATGCTGACTGTTCCTGATCACTTTCCTCTCCTCTAAGTGCTTCAGAATTGATTCCTTGAGGACCTGCTCCATGATTTTTCCAGGGACTGAGGTGAGGCTGACTGGCCTGTAGTTCCCCGGATCCTCCTTCTTCCCTTTTTTAAAGATGGGCACTACATTAGCCTTTTTCCAGTCATCCGGGACCTCCCCCGATCGCCATGAGTTTTCAAAGATAATGGCCAATGGCTCTGCAATCACATCCGCCAACTCCTTTAGCACCCTCGGATGCAGCGCATCCGGCCCCATGGACTTGTGCTCGTCCAGTTTTTCTAAATAGTCCCGAACCACTTCTTTCTCCACAGAGGGCTGGTCACCTTCTCCCCATACTGTGCTGCCCAGTGCAGCAGTCTGGGAGCTGACCTTGTTCGTGAAGACAGAGGCAAAAAAAGCATTGAGTACATTAGCTTTTTCCACATCCTCGGTCACTAGGTTGCCTCCCTCATTCAGTAAGGGGCCCACACTTTCCTTGACTTTCTTCTTGTTGCTAACATACCTGAAGAAACCCTTCTTGTTACTCTTAACATCTCTTGCTAGCTGCAACTCCAAGTGTGATTTGGCCTTCCTGATTTCACTCCTGCATGCCTGAGCAATATTTTTATACTCCTCCCTGGTCATTTGTCCAATCTTCCACTTCTTGTAAGCTTCTTTTTTGCGTTTAAGATCAGCAAGGATTTCACTGTTTAGCCAAGCTGGTCGCCTGCCATATTTACTATTCTTTCTACACATCGGGATGGTTTGTTCCTGCAACCTCAATAAGGATTCTTTAAAATACAGCCAGCTCTCCTGGACTCCTTTCCCCCTCATGTTATTCTCCCAGGGGATCCTGCCCATCAGTTCCCTGAGGGAGTCAAAGTCTGCTTTTCTGAAGTCCAGGGTCCGTATTCTGCTGCTTTCCTTTCTTCCTTGTGTCAGGATCCTGAACTCGACCATCTCATGGTCACTGCCTCCCAGGTTCCCATCCACTTTTGCTTCCCCTACTAATTCTTCCCGGTTTGTGAGCAGCAGGTCTAGAAGAGCTCTGCCCCTAGTTGGTTCCTCCAGCACTTGCACCAGGAAATTGTCCCCTACACTTTCCAAAAACTTCCTGGATTGTCTGTGCACCGCTGTATTGCTCTCCCAGCAGATATCAGGGTGATTAAAGTCTCCCATGAGAACCAGGGCCTGCGATCTAGTAACTTGTGCTAGTTGCCGGAAGAAAGCCTCGTCCACCTCATCCCCCTGGTCTGGTGGTCTATAGCAGACTCCCACCACGACATCACCCTTGTTGTTCACACTTCTAAACTTAATCCAGAGACTCTCAGGTTTTTCTGCAGTTTCATACCGGAGCTCTGAGCAGTCATACTCCTCTCTTACATACAATGCAACTCCCCCACCTTTTCTGCCCTGCCTGTCCTTCCTGAACAGTTTATATCCATCCATGACAGTACTCCAGTCATGTGAGTTATCCCACCAAGTCTCTGTTATTCCAATGACATCATAGTTCCTTGACTGTGCCAGGACTTCCAGTTCTCCCTGCTTGTTTCCCAGGCTTCTTGCATTTGTGTATAGGCACTTAAGATAACTCGCTGATTGTCCCGCTTTCTCAGTCTGAGACAGGAGTCCTCCCCTCTTGCACTCTCCTGCTCCTGCTTCCTCCTGGTATCCCATTTCCCTACTTACCTCAGGGCTTTGGTCTCCTGCCCCCGGTGAACCTAGTTTAAAGCCCTCCTCACTAGGTTAGCCAGCCTGCTTGCGAAGATGCTCTTCCCTCTCTTCGTTAGGTGGAGCCCGTCTCTGCCTAGCACTCCTCCTTCTTGGAAGACCATCCCATGTCTTGCACTGCTCATCATAGCAGCCGTGTTAGTCTGTATCCGAAAAAAGAACAGGAGTACTTGTGGCACCCTAGAGACTAACAAATGTTCCATTCTATGCATCCGATGAAGTGGGCTGTAGCCCATGAAAGCTTATGCTCAAATAAATTTGTTGGTCTCTAAGGTGCCACAAGTACTCCTGTTCAATTTATTAATTGGTTCACCACTTCATCAATGGAAAGTGGACATACACCAGCCTTTGTACCCTGAGCAGATTTGCCCCACACTTCATACAAACTCACTGGTAAAGATAAACAATTAAACAAATTTATTGACAATAAAAGGTAGATTTTAACTGATATTAAGTGACAGGCAAAAAGTCAGAGTGGTTACCAAAATAAAATAAAATATAAGCACACAGTCTAAACTCTCAACCCTATTCGGTAACATCTAGATGAAGCAGTTTTTTCTCACCCCACTGGATATTGCAGTCCTTAATATACAGGTTTGTTCCTTAAACGTGGGTCAATCTCCGGTGTTGGAGTCTTGTCTTCTTCTCAGTGTCTTGGTTGTTTGCAGCTTAGGTGGGGGCAGGAGAAAAGGCCAAGCACATGGCCACTCTGCCTGTTTTATACTCTCAGTCCCTGTGCTCGGAAAACACAAGTCCAGGCATGTCTGTGGGGCACTGCTGAGTCCCCAGGCAAAGTTGAGCAATTCCCCTGGGGTGGCCTCATGCAGGTGAGTCATTGCATTGTAGCTCCCTTGCTGGACAATGGCTGTTGATGATTGTTTCACACCCCACCCAGGCCTTGGTTACTTTCCTTGCTGTTGTCTCTGGGGAGCTAATATCTGGCTGATTCCCCAACTTACAGCATGCTTTAGTGACAACCATACAGCACAATTCTCCTAACGTCACAGGCATTAATGATACACATCTATGGCTAGAGAAATGACTTTTGGCAGATGGTAACCTTTCCCCTGATACCTTACAAGCCATGCTTTATATGTAAGATCACAATTATATACAGATGAGGAATATGGGAGTTCCAGGACGCTCCCCCAAGGTATAGAATGTCACAACACACACAGGAAGATGTCAGCTGAATTGTTTCTCACTAGACCATTGTTCACCCTGCCCCACTAGCCCTTAGGGCAGCCTTCACCTCTGTCCAGTGCAAACCCGGCTTCAGGGCTGGGAATCCAGCACCGCCGCCAGCCTTTAAAACACCCCGTTTAAAGGGACACATTCTCCCAAGGCAGCGGAACAGTCCAATGCCACACAGGGATGGGGGAGTAGGACCCGGCGCAGGGGGCATCAGGATTTTTAATACCACCCTCTTGTGAAGAGTGATAATGCAGGGAAATGACCCGTGTGTGGACTGCAAGTCGGAGCTGCTGACCCTACTGGCTGCCAATCCATATCGGAGGTCCTGATCCGACTCCCCTTTCAGAGAACGGGAGTTTTCCCACTGCGCCCTTGAGCCACCAGAATGGTTTCCTACTTGCCGGTCAGTGCGTAGCGTGTGCGTCTCCTCTTTAACAGGCCGCAGCAGCGCTGAGAACGGATGGCTGCTGGCTCAGTTCTCAGCAGCGGCGAGGTGCAGGACACAGAAAGCAAAGGCATGGCAGGGCCCTGGCTGCATACACCACAGGATCCACACATTAGACAGGGTGATGCTAACAACACCCAGCCCATGGCTAGCACTTTTCATCAGCAGATCTCAAAGTACTTCACAAAGGGAGCAGGGGAGCAGTAGCCGTATCATTTTACACATGGGGAAACTGAGGCACCAGCAGAGCCAGGAACCAAAGCCAGCTTTCCCAAATCCTAGTGCAGAGCTCTAGCCACTCAGCCACGCTGCACCTTTGACTCCAGTTTCTCCTATAGCTACTTGCAAAGCGCAGGGTTCGGCGTAGATGCCCTGATGGGGTGCATTAACTCCTGCAAGAAATACATGGGCTCCTGCACTCAGGTCTTGCTGGTCCCTGTGATAGGCCAAGTGCACTGAGAGCTGAGCTCACTCGCTGCCCACAGAAGGGGACGGCTGCTGGTCACTAACTCCTTGGCCACGATTAGAACCGGTGCACCAGAAGGGAAGAGCGCTCTGGCACGTGGCACTAGCCACCCCAAGGGCCTGCATCTCCCTGCTGAGAGCGCTTCCTAGTAAGAACCCCAGTGGCCCCAGCAATGGGCCTGTAAAACCAAGCCTCCATCCCAGCAAGCCCATGAGAGCCAGGCAGCAATTCACAAAGGGCCAGACCCAAAGAGCAGGTGGGTGGGCCAGTCCGGGACCGGCTTGCTAGGGCAGAACTTCCCTGTGAAGGGCCCAGTTCTGCTCTCACTCGGGGTAACGCCACTGAAATCAGCAGCTGCTCCACCCGCAGGTGCATGGTAACAGCCCCAGCCCCTCTGTCTGTCACAGGGGCACCCACCCAGCCTCAGGCAGGACTGGGGTGGCACTGGCTTGGGGCACGATGAAGCTGCATCATCTGGGCACGGAGCTAGGCAGTGCTGGGCCCAGCCGCTGGATCTCTGGGGAATGCCTGGGGGAGGAGAGGCTCCTCCCTGCCCGTGGGGGCTGAGAACAAGGGCTGGCATGCCCCCCCCCCTTGCTGTCCGTTCCCCTGGCCCCCATGGTGAGACGTATAGTGATTCTCCAGGCAGGGACAGGGCCCCGCCCAGCTGGGGTGAGGGACTGACCTGGAGGAGCAGGGAGTGGCTGACTGGTGTGAGCGCGACACACAGACGGCCGGGGGGCAATGCCCAGGGCACCCCAAGGTGGGGGGATGCCCAGGGAGGTTATGCCCAGCTGCTGCTCTGACAAGCTGTGTGTGTTTGGGGTGGGAGCTGGGCCGCCGGGTCACGGGAACAGCCCAGCTTGCTTGTGCTCCTTCTACACGGAGCGTCACAGGCTGCCCCCTCGGCTCTCCAAACGCCACGGGATGCCGAGGGGCACGGCTGGGGCAGGGTCACCCATGGCCTGGTACACGTCCCTCTCTGCCGCTTTCTCTCTCCCTGCCCCCTGGCCGCTCACACTCCCGGTGCTATGGAGGGACCCACGGCTGTAGCCAGCCAGGCTGTCCGCAGTGCCAGATACGAAGCCCACCTCGGGGTATAATCTGTTCACAGGCACCAGTGCAGGAATCCCCCCAAACCCGGGCAGTACAACCATTCTCGACAAACCCGCAGGAACCGTTCTTCCCATTCCCCACTTCAGGGCCAGCGCCTCCCGCTCCCCAGTGTTCACAGCCGCGCTGCGGTCCCAGCTCCCTGGGCCCCATCCAGTGGCCAGTCTCCTGACTCCACCCTGGCCCCCAGGGCAGGTATCCCACAAGAGAGTCCCAGCCCTGGCCAGGACACGCCCATCCCCTTGCACCCAGCCTTGGCTTCCCCTGACCAACCTGGATCCTCCCTTTTGCTGAGGCGCAACTGCCCAGGCTGTCCCCTCAGCAGGGCCCCAGCTTGGGGCAGTTCTCCCCAGCGGTTCTGTGCCCGCCCGTCTGAACCCAGCTCTCCCTGGCAGCTCTCTGCAGCTCTTCCCTCTTGTTGCTCCTCTCAGGCCGGTCTCTGTCTCACCTGCCAGTCTCCTGGGCTGACTCCTTTCAGGGCCCCAGGCTGACCCAGTCTCCTCCCATCTGGGGCCCAGGTGCCTCTCTTCAGCCCAGCCGGGGCTCAGCTGACCAGTCGCAGGTGCGCTTGGCTCTTTCCCATGCCACACCCCAACGGTGAGCTGCCCTCCCCGGGCGTGGACAGGAGACCTGGCCTTGGGCTGGGACCCTGGCTACACACAATCAAACTCCACACCACCCGTGTCACAGCCCATGAGATAACAGGCGGCAGTGCCATGGTGCAGCGGGCGGCCCTGAGGGTGGAGCACGTTCCCTGATCTGACACTCACAGACACTGCCACCTCATGGCCTGCAGGCCGGGGGCTGATGTCAGAGCCCAGCTGTTCATGTCAGCCGCCTGGGCACTGGCCACAAGGCCAGGACATTTCAGGAGTCCTCTGCCCTTTGCTGGGAAGGATGGGATGCTTTCCTCCCTTCAAATCCCCAGAAGTCAATGGGGTCCCTGGGGCCCTGGGTAATTAAGCCAGACTCTGATGGGAAGAGGCAACATTTCAACGACCTCACTTGGAGGCGAGAGGGGGAGGAAGGTGAGGCGAGGGCGAGGGGCGCAGTCTACTGAGGCACAAAGGCAATGACATTAGGGCCATCTCCAAGGAGACTGTAGCACGTTGCACAGCATGCGTGCGAGCCCGGGGGCTGCTCCCTGGGGGCAAGTGTGACTGGCAGCCCATCGCCTGACGTGGCCCTGCACGGACAGGAGTTGCCATGGCAGCAAGAATTCCCAATGGCTTCACAGCAGAAAATTCCTAAGCACTTTATTAGGGAGGGCGCCGCACATCTCATTATCTCCCGTTTGCAGACGGGGAAACCGAGTCACTGCACTCCGGGATGCCCCGGGGCTCTCCCATCATTGCTCCAGAGAGTCAGACATGCTTTATGCAGTGGACAGTCTGTGTCATTGGGTCTGTAGGTTATTTTTATAGGCCGGAGCGGGTAGCTAATGAATCTCAGGTCATTTTATTGGCGGGACATTGTCTCAGTCAATACGTAGTAAGTATGGGCTGAATGGCTTTGTTCTGCCTTTTGCAGCAGCAGCTGAATGAAAGGCGTTCATGGCCGGATTGGTCGCCTGAGAAATGTTCAGCTCGCCCTACTTATGTTAGAGTCTTGTCAGTCTCAGAATACACCCGCTGCAGAGCCGAGCCGCCTCGATCTACTTTCCTAGTGGCCCGTTGGGCCGTGAGCAGTAGCACAAGGATGAGCTAGCGCACCAAACCTTTCTCTTTGGAACATGCACGTTTATTAGCCAGGCACAAGGACACAGCTCAGCGCTGGAGGGGCAGGACTGCAGCGGGAGAAAGTAGTTGTGCACTGGAAGCACCGGAGGGGGAGTAATTGGAGGTGGGTGGAGAAGATAGAAGGGAAGCAGAGTCACTGGAGGTGACTGAGGTAGGGGTGGGAGTGAAGAGCAGGCAACTGCAGTGACAGGCCCTGGTGCCTTAGCAAGGCCCTGCCTGGGACAGTGGCTAAGCTGGGGCCCGTGAAAGCATTAATGGCAGCGCATGGGTGACGGTGCTGCCCGTGGGAGCCAGCTGAGGTCACTCAATCAGGGTGAACTGCAAACAAAACGGGGCAGACAAACCCCAAACACTGGTGGATATTCCAATACTTAGATTTACCAAGCCAGCATAAAACAGCTTCTATAGTACCTTACTGATTACTCAGAAGTCCAAACAACGCAGTTCCCTTAAAGTGATCCAGCCTCAGGCCTTCGTCCAGACACACGTCAGATATGATGATGATTACTGAAAATTTTATCTTATCATATAAAAGAAAAGGTTCTTCCAATCCCAAAGGATCAGCCACACACCCAGGTTCAATTATAACTTAGATCTTTTCCAAAATACACGCTTATAGTCAATTCTTATTAACTAAACTAAAATTTATTAAAAAAGAAAAGAGAGAGAGTGTTGGTTAAAAGATCAATATACAGACAGACTTGAATTCAATTCTTGAGGTTCAGATGCATAGCAGAGGTGAGCTTGTAGTTGCCAAAAGTCCTTTTAGAAATAGTTCATAGGTTATAGTTCAATGTCCATATTCAGGGTGACTCCAGTCAGTGACTGGGGATCTCAATCCTTATGGCTTAAGGTTTCCCCCTCTTGAAACCCAAAGCAGATTTGAGATGAAGTAGGATCGTGTCCCAAGGTTCTTATACATTTTCAGCAGCCTTTGGGCCTGAGAAAACAATAGGCTTAACTCTCCTTCTCCCAAACATCCTGACAATTAGCACAGGGTAATTTATCCATTAAACAGTTTAGATACAGGTTACCACAACCTTCAAAGAGACATATAGACAATAATACTATTTCACTTAAGTATCTTCCTAAATGTTAATATTCCTTTTTTGATTTTTGAATTAAAGCTATAGCAATAGACAAGACTTGTTTGCTTACATTACAAGATCTGAGCAAACACCTACCCTTCTACCTCTAACAATGCAGACTTGCATTTCAAAGCTCTATTCATTTACATATTTTCCTAACCAGTTTTTAAAGTTCGACCATGGGTCAGGTCAGTCTGTGAGTTAATTAACTCTTTCTGGCCCTGTTACCTTTTAATGAGATATTATATTACACTCAAAACGTCACAGCATGTAACTGGCCTGATTTTGTTTTCACTGCATTGATCTGTTATGGGTCGTAGTGCTCTACCTCCCTGCCATGGTAGAGGAGATGTACACACTGTGCTCTCTATCTCAGTGAGACTTTCCTATCAGTGACAACTGTCATTCAGACTGAAAGCACATGGCTGCTCTTTGGGTCTGGAGAAAACACCTCGGCTGGGGCCCTGCAGGAGCGGGCCTGATTCTCCACCTCCAGATTTACTGTGTACATTTGATCTTCTGGCTCCTCCTTGCATCATGCTCTGTGAAGGCCACTATTTTCTAGTCCTTTGTTCTGCAGTGGTTGTGACGTGTTCCCTCCTGTGCTGTCTCTCTTCCCTCCTGAGCCTGGTCATAGGCACAGCTTCAGGCTCTGGAACAAGATGTCCAGATCCTGCTGTGGAAGTCAGAGGGATCTTCCAACCCTCACGGGCCTAGCCTCCTCTAGATCTGAGGACAGAAACTAAGGAAATAAGATTCTCTTTGCATATGAGATTGTGTGCGTCTCCAGAATGGTGAGGGGAAACATACGATCCCACTGCAGGGCATGGCCTTAGAAACATTTTGTAGTTCCCTAATTTCAATTTGGGAGAACATTCCATCTCATGCGTGCACCTTACTTATGGTAGCAAGGCATAAATGGGGCCCAGAAGCATTTCTTTATGGACATTCATTGTCAGCACTCCTGCGAAGCACATCGGCTCTATCACTTCCATTTTACAAAGGGGAAACTGCGGCAGGGGAAGATTCAGTGACTTGCCAGGGTCACCGGGGAGCCTATGACAGAAGTCAAGTCTCCCAAGTCTCTGCCTGACCCTCAGAACACACTTCCTCCTCCAGGAGAATTCTGTTTGCATCACCCGGCTTTCAGGCCATGGGTTTTGGAGATTTATCCATTTGAGTTCAAATGTGGCTTCAGCAATAATCTATTCATCACAGGCAAACCAAGGGAACTGCGCACACACACACCTGAAATAATTTAAAACACTTGTGCAACAAACAACCCCCACCTTTGTTATTCTCTTGACAGGTGAATTAGCCTCCCAAATAACTGCCCAATAATCCCACTGCCCAGCCCTTCCTCCCCCCTGCCCCTCCCCCAGCTTGCTGCGCTATTATCCGCTTCTGCTGTTCCCATTTTCACGGAGACTATAAAATCTTCAGGGCAGGGGATGTGTCTGACTCTCTGTCATAAAGACCCCTGAGCAGCCATGGTGCTCTGTAATCAGAAATAAATAGCCAGCGGGGCATGAAGCGACCTGCTGTTGGTAGGACGCATGGGAGCTCTGGTGATGGGCGATCCTGACGCCACACCAGTGAGTTCAGCCTGGAGCTGGTTAGATGGGTGATTGCTGCTGCTGTCAGCCATGGGGCGGCTCAGTTATCCTGTGGCGGTAGCAGAAGGAACACGCAGTAGAAACAAGCAGCGGGTGTCTGACAGCTCAGACACTGGCTGCCTGGGCTTGGAGACAGACCAAAGCAAAGATAAACCCTCATCTTCCTTATGTGTCCTTGCAACTCCTGTGCATGAGCAGGGAAGGATTTGCTGCGCTGGTCATGCCTGGCCTCTGCTTTCACACGCTGGGGCCTTGCAGAGGAGCTGGTGGGTTAGAGCTTGTCTAGTGATTTCCATGCATGGTCAGGGCCAGTGTGAGCAGGTTTCTGGCCTTACCAGAGGCCTCTTCCACCAGCACCACAGCAGCAGCTGCAGCATCTGAGCTATAAGTCTAGCAGTAGGGAAGGACTTGACGTTACTAACCAAGGGATCCTGCAGTACCTGAAGGCACAGCCAGCCTGCCACGTGCAGTGCCAGCCACACTCCATGACATCCTCATCAGCCACGCTGGCGCAAGAGCCCACACGGCTGCTGGCTAGTGAGTAGGGCACTGGACTGGGACTCAGGAGACCAGCTTTGCCACTGATCTGCTGGGTGACCTTGGGCAAGTCGCTGCCCCACGCGGTGCCTCAGTATCCCCCTCCCACTGCTGCTCTATTTAGGTTTTAAGCCCTTCAGGGCAGGGTGTGTCTCTCTGTGCAGCACCTGGCACTATGGGCCCTGAGCTTGGTCAGCGCTCCAGGCACTACTGTAACTAGTAATAATAAATCGTTCATGCCACTCATCGGGAAGAGCCATCAAGAAACCTGCCCCCACCCTTGTACTCCAGGATGCTCCTTCTCACCCGCTAGGCCCTGCATCATGACAACGCCTGTATCCTGGTCGCTGTTACTGGCTCAGAGCCACAGGAGGGGCAGGATAGAGACTCTGGGGATCTGCTGGGGTGGGAAAAGGAAATGCAGAAGAGAGTGGTGTGTGAAGGAATAAGGGATAACGTTCCTCCAGGATTAGCCCGCCCCCTGCCCTGAGCACAGAGGTGGAACTTAATGAGCTGACCCGTATAAAAGAGGGCAGGGGAACCTTCTCCAGCAGGCTGAAGGGCCCGGGGGGGTGTCCCAGCAAACCAAATGGACCTGAGGGGTGGCTGTCTGGGGAGCCCTGCAGGGCCGAGTCTCTGAGGTAAGAGTCAGGGAAGCGTGTTACAGGAATCACTGGTGCGAGAGTGACTGGGGAGCAGTAGTGCAAGTACGGTGGAACTCTCTAATACGCAGTACCGGCAAGAGATTTTTAGGGGGTATGGGGTACCAGAAAGACTGGGCAGGGGCGGGGCGGGGGGGGGGGGCGGCTGCGCTCTGCTCCTTAAAGGAGCAGAACAGGGCTATGCAGGGCGTTCATTCTTTATATGGCTTTAACAGCACAATGCATATGCTAACAAACTTAAACAAAGGCTTTGTTAGCATATGTATTGTGCTGTTAAATTAGTCAGGGATCCTCAAGAGGGAAGGGGTGGGGGGGACGGAAGGTGTTTTTGAGTCTGTTTCTCCCCATTGGTCTGAATTTTCCGTGACATCCACACTGCATCACATCAAGTCCAAATCAGTAGAGGAATGTCTCTGCTTGCACGGACCAGAGGTGTTTGGATGCTGATGTCAGCCCAGTTCTGCAGCCGGACGGGAATCAGGTGTAGGCCCCAGTGTACACAGAATTCTTCTTTGCAGCCAAATGAGTCTAACGGGCATTTTGCTCACTGGAACTGGAGCAGCAAAACAAAGAGAACAAATGCCTCATTTTCCAGCTTTGTGAGTGAGAGAATAAGTGAAGATTATAACGCTGGACACTGACAGCCTTAAACCAGCTGCCTCAGGAATCTACTGGGAACTTTGCTGAAAATATGTTCCTCATCTTAGCAACGGAGCTAAGACTTATCACACATCTGCCCACCTTTATTCGAATGACGCTCCTTCTGATCTGACATTGTCAGTTTCACCTAGAACAATTTACAGACTTGGAACCTAATCCTGTAAACCCTTAATCATTTGATCAATCCCATTGAATGGACTATTTGCATGTCTAGGGACCACTTTTGTGGTAAGAGTTTCAGGAGTCTGTTCTTCCTATAAAGGAAGTTGAATCTCCCATTGAAATGCAACGTTTGGGTACAATACCATAGTGCAGTTTAGGATGCAGTTCTACTTAAAATTTGTCTTTTAATAAGTCATACATATGATGAAATGGCTCCTCACCCAACTCCCATATTCCACATAAACAGCCTGAAATACTACATATTTGGGGGAAAGTGAGTAGTTAAGCACATTGATGTTTGTATATAGCAGGGGTAGGCAACCTTTCAGAAGTGCTGTGCCGAGTCTTCATTTATTCACTTTAATTTAAGGTTTCGCGTGCCGGTAATACATTTTAACGTTTTTAGACGGTCTCTCGCTATAAGTCTATATTATATAACTAAACTATTGTTGTATGTAAAGTAAACAAGGTTTTCAAAATGTTTAAGAAGCTTCATTTAAAATTAAATTAAAATGCTGATCTTTTAAAAGGCATGGGGCTGGCAGCTGGGACCCCAGACCTGGGGGGGAGGAGGGGGGCAGGGATGAGGGCTGGGGGGTGTGTGTGGAGGTGCAGGGCAGAAGGCTGGGGGTGTGGGGGAGTTCAGGGGTACAGGGCAGAGGGCTGGGGGTGTGTGGGGGTACAGGGCAGAAGGCTGGGTGTTGGGGGGGTACAGGGCAGAGGGCTGTGTGTGTGTGGAGGTGCAGGGTAGAAGGCTGGGTGTGGGGGGGGGCGTTCAGGGGTGAGGGCAGAGGGCTGGGGGGGTAGGGGGGTGCAGGGCAGAAGGCTGGGTGT
This sequence comes from Platysternon megacephalum, assembly GCA_003942145.1. Classification (NCBI taxonomy): domain Eukaryota; kingdom Metazoa; phylum Chordata; order Testudines; family Platysternidae; genus Platysternon; species Platysternon megacephalum. The sequence goes on along the minus strand of QXTE01000038.1, from coordinate 12,140,710 downwards.
GGGGGGGGCGTTCAGGGCAGAGGGCTGGGGGTGCGTGGAGGTGCAGGGCAGAAGGCTGGGGGTGGGAGTTCAGGGGTGAGGGCTGGGGTGCTCGGCTTGTGGGGGTGCTCCCAGCCCCCTGCCCTGAGCGGCTCAGGGCAGGGGGCTGGAAGGGATATGCCCTGTTCCACCCGCTTCCCCAAGGCCCCGTCCCTACCTCTTCTCTGTCTCCTCTACGGAGCAGCGAGCACGCTGCGGCTCGGCTCCGCCCCCCTTCCCCGGAGGGAGGGGGAGGAGGAGGGGCAGGAACGCACCACGTTGTGGGAAGAAGCGGGGGAGGGGGAGCTTGGCTGCCGCAGGACCAAGCTTCTGCCTCCTGCCCCCGCAGGGGAGAGCGGTGGGCGGGGGGGCCGAGTGGGGCTGGGACTGGCAGGCAGCGGCGTGCCACCGAAAATCGGCTCGCGTGCCATGTTTGGCACGCGTGCCGTAGGTTGCCGACCCCTGGTATATAGAAACATCCATTTCATCACTGTACTGGAAAATAGAGCTGAACTTAATTTTCTATGGAATCTGACGAAAATTTAACAGCCCCAATTGTTTTCTGTGTTAATCAGTGTGAACCTGAAAAAATTACATGCCTTCTAAGAGAAAAGAATCAGTCCACACTTACTGGAAAAAAAATTCCTTCCAACTGGTGTTCAGAAGAGTGCTACAAGACACATACATCACCTCATGAGCACAGGGCAGAGAGGATAATAATAATAATTAATAAAATCTCAAAGAGGCAGAGGTTCACAGATTTGCAAACCTAAAAACCTGTGTTATGCTTTAAACCACCTCAGCACATACCAGGTGTGACGTTGTGCAGTCTATATGGTTTTATAAAAACATGATAATAAGTGAATATAATGTAACTGGAATAGTTTTATAAAAACATAAGTAAATATAATGTAACTGGAATATGCTTCATGCAAAAGGTCTCTTGCTCCCGTTAACCAGGACCATTGTCTGCAGATGGCTGTATTTACCTGTGAGTCTTCCTGTATATGTGTGTGCTGGCAAGTGGGTAATGAAGTCTTACAGTGACATGTGATCATGTCACCTGAACTGGAATCCATCTTTAACCTGGTGCTTTTCCAGTGAGGGGGGTGGTAGAAACCCAGAGGGACAAAGGATTCCCACCTTATGCAGAAGATATATAAAGGGCTGGAAGAGAACAGAGGGGAGAGAGGAGCCATCATGAAGAATCCCCTAGCTACCACCTAAGCTGGAACAAGAGCTGTACCAGGGGAAAGAATTGTGCCCAGGCCTGGAAGGTGTCCAGTCTGAGAAAAAACTTACTGAAGCATCTCTGAGGGTGAGATTATCTGTATTCAGTTTGATTAGACATAGATTTGCGCATTTTATTTTATTTTGCTGGGTAACTTACTTTGTTCTGTCTGTTACTACTTGGAATCACTTAAATCCTACTTTCTGTATTTAAATAAAATCACTTTTTACTTATCAATTAACTCAAGTATGTATTAATACCTGGGGGAGCAAACAACTGTGCATATCTCTCTATCAGTGTTATAGAGGGCTAACAATTTATGAGTTTGCCCTGTATAAGCTTTATACAGGGTAAAACGGATTTATTTGGGTTTAGACCCCATTGGGAGTTGGGCATCTGAGTGCTAAAGGCAAGCACACTTCTGTGAGCTGTTTTCAGGTAAACCTGCAGCTTTGGGGCAGGTGATTCAGACCCTGTGTCTGTGTCTGGAGCAGACGGGTGTGTCTGGCTTCAGCAAGACAGGGTGCTGGAGCCACCGAGCTGGCAGGGAGAACAGGAACAGAGGTAGCCTTTGCACATCAGTTGGCAGCTCCCAAGGGGGTTTCTGTGATCCAACCCGTCACACCAGGTTTATGAACTTTAAAAGTTAACTGCAAAGGAACACTGAAGCCCATTAACCCGAATGTGTGCCAGCCAGTATGCCCTCACTGACTTAAAGTGCACTCATACCTGAACAGCTAAAAATTAACCTTGCCCTTTTAGGCTAAACGGAGTCATGTCACTGGCTCCATCTCTGTTGTTACATAACAGATAAAACTCCAGGGGGGCATGGTGCTGGCACATAGGGTCTCAGGTGTGGTTTTTGAGAATCTCTTTTGGGAATAGTCATGTAGGTGAAATAGCTGATACTTATGATTATGCTATTTCTATGCATGTATATTCATCTGGGTATCTGAAGTTATGAATATTAGCTCTGGTTACTACATGTTTGCTCCTGTGGTAACGCCCACAAGGTATTTAGCCAGCACATGAAGGGACAAGTCAAGTTGAATGGCCCATTAAGGAACTCACAATGGACCCTGGAAAACACCTGTCTACACTGAATGAACTTTTTGTGAAGGTTCTAACTAGAATAGGTGTTGGGGTGATGGACATGTAACTTGCCCATGTGACTCCAAACACCATCTTTCACAGCAAGAACAGATTTCCCTTCACTGGGCACTTGGCAGAAGCTGAAAGGCCCTGGCCTGGAAACATCTCCATTTTGCCTCTTTCCTGCTCCAGCCTCTGGACTAAGAACATCTACTAATGGGAGCATTCTAACCAGGGGACTGAGGATTTTAAGGCAATCTGGAGCCTTCATATTTCCTTGATCCTTTGCAGATGGACTTATGAGTTGGGTATGGTACAGAGACTGTTCTAGCCTCATTGGTTGCTGATTTCTCCCTTGCATGACCAGATGTCTGATGACTTTCTCACGAGTCAGCAGCCTTTGATCCCTGTGATATAAGCAACATAGCCCTTGCTTGAGTGGTTTTGTTCTTTCCTCTCCAAATGTCAGAGGCTGTTCCCATTGACCTCAATAGCAAAACGCCTTTTGATCCCAATGGGGACAGGAGTTGGCCCCAAGAGATCAGAGAATGTGATTTTGATCAATTGCTTCTCTGTCCAGAGACAGTTCTCATGCACGTTCTACCAGCTGTCACGGAGTGTGGGGGAGTCAGGGCCCTGTGCCCCCGGCTTCCTGCGATTCACCATGACTCTCAGCCAGCCAGTAAAACAGAAGGTTTATTGAGACGACAGGAACACAGTCCAAAACAGGTCTTGCCGGTACAGACAACAGGATCCCCTTTAGTTAGGTCCATCTGGGGGTCCCAGGGAGGCCCCAGGCCTGTGGGGAAGCCCAAGCCCCGTCAGGGCTTCCCTCTCTATTTCCAGTCAGCTCCAAAACTGAAAACTCCTTCCAGGTGTCTCCTTTCTCCCTTCCCCCCGGCTCCTCCCCCAGCCTTTGTCCTTTGTCCCGATTCCCAGTCAAAGGTGTTACCTGGTCTCCAACTCCCCTCCTGGGTTCTCATGTTACATGCTCAGGTATCCTTCCTTCCCCAATGCAGGCAGTCCCAGCCCAGCTCCCCTGCAACCTTCCCCCTCAGTATTCACAGACCACCACAAAACATTCTCACTTCGTCACACAGGCTGATTTTGATTGCCCCTCCTGTATGTCATGCTGAGGAAAATATAAAACAATGTGGGCTGTAGTTCTATCAAGATGTACACGGCACACACAGCTCTATGCCTCTTATCCATCAAACCCGGATGGCGCAGCATCTTTGCTTTCCTAGTGCCTGGCGGAGAGCAATACTTAGATAGAGACAAGCTGGCCGAAGCTTAGTTTGCACATAGGGAGGCACTGATAGTGTGTTTTTTCATTTAAGAAGTTTTTAATGTGGGGTGATGCTGGATCCTCAATGACACCTGGAAGTACAGGTGGCACCAGGGGCCCAAAGCATCATTTTACAACAGCGCAGGTAAGGGGGGTATCAGAGGGGACGGGGAGAGCGGGGGGCGGGATGGGGCGGAGTCACATGGAGGGTCACGTGGGGAGGTCACATGCCCTCCCTTGTGTCCCTCCCATGAGTGCAGTACCAGCAAGAAATGATTTCTACTTGCACCACTGCTGGGAAGGGACAGCTCTGCTTGCACAGACTCTGAAGTGAGCGTCTGCAGAGGGTGGAATTGGTTTGTTACAGATGTAAGCAGAGTCAGGATGAGCTCTACCCTGACATCTGGTGGTGAATTATGGGGAGTGTGGAAAAGAACTTCAGGGGCTGATCTCATTTGCATAGGCACACCCACCCCGCCTAGCGTGAGCCCCAGCAGCCCAAAATGGTCACTTTGGCAGCTGTGGGATCCCCAGTTTCTCTGTTATTGGGGCAGGAGGAATAAAGTGTTGTTACCCTGAGTTACCATGGTTATGTGAATCAAGGCCAGTGGAACTGTTTGATGACAGAGGGACTCACCATCAACTAAGTAGCACTTGCTAGACAAGGGACATGGGTTCCAAAACCCAGTGAAGGGAGAGGTGGGGAACAGGTATCTGTACCTGATGGGTCCGGCCCCCTTTGAGGGCCTGAAACACCAATTCGCCCGCCCGCCCCTGTTGAATGTCAGAACTAACTTTGATTAGTGAGTTGATTAGTGAGTTGAGATCACTGAGTGCTGTGTTAACTAGTGGAGGAGCCTGAAGCTATATTGCTAAGCGGCTGGTGGAGTGGCGCAGTTTGTGGGACGGTTGGTGTGGCCCACGGAACGGCGGGCGGAGCAGTTTACGAAGCGGCTGGCGGAGCGGAGCAGTTTGTGGGACAGTTGGCGTGGCCCACAGAATGGCGAGCGGAGCAGTTTGCGGGACGGTTGGCGCTGCCTGTGGGACAGCAAGCGGAGCGGAGCAGTTCGTGGGATGGCTGGTGCAGCTCATGGGACGGATAGTGGAGTGGAGCGGCTCATGGTGAAGGCGGCAGCAGAACCCCACGGAGAGGCGGGGCAGTTGGCCTTGGACCACGTAAGGTGCCCCTTAACACCCTGCGTACCCTTTCTCCCCCCCTCCACCCAGGCTGTGGGGGGTAAAAACTCTGCATCTCTGGGGCTGCACTGACCAAGGACAGAGACTCTTGGGTTGTTGGACTCAAGAGACTTTAGAGGTGTTGGACTTTTGGGACTTTGGGGTGATCTTTTGGGTTGTTGGACTTAAGACCCTGAGGGGAAAAGGACACTGCCAACCTTACTTGGGGGTGGGTCTTTTGCTCATGGTTTGTATTATGAATCCTGTTTGTGGTGTTTCCCCAATATAATGCCGCATTGTTTCCCTCCTTTATTAAAAGGATTTTGCTACACTCAGACTCCGTGCTTGCGAGAGGGGAAGTATTGCCTCTTAGAGGCGCCCGGGGGGTGGTATGAAATTGTCCCAGGTCACTGGGTGGGGGCTCGAGCCGGTTTTGCATTGTGTTATTGAAACGGAACCCCTAGATACTGAACCCGGCCCTTGTTGCTGCCAACTCAGATGGGCAGAAGGGTTACACAAAGGCTCAGTTAAAGGAACTCCCCCAGCTGAAGACAGCATCCCTGGTTCCCTGAGAAAGCCCAGCCCAGGACTACCAGGGAGCGAGCTGACTGGCAGGATAAGGCTTGGTCCCACAGCAGGAGGGTGCTATAAGACAGGCCCAATCTAGTACCCAATGAGAGACTACAACGGGGTTGGGAGGAGTCCAGAGGGGGGCCGCTGGCCTGGTAAGCAGGCGAGTGCCGACCATAGAATGCACACAGCGAGGCACGTCCTCCACTGCCCTGTACCACATTCAGCCGTGCAAACCAGCGCCGGGGGAGTGTCAACCAGCACAGGGGGAGTGCAAACCAGCACCGCGTGAGTGCCAACCAGCGCCGGGGGAGTGCAAACCAGCGCAGGGGGAGTGCAAACCAGCGCAGGGTGAGTGCAAACCAGCGCCGGCGGAGTGCAAACCAGCGCAGGGGGAGTGCCAACTGGGAGTATGTAGCAGTTTCCCCTTCTTTTGCACCAGTGCGAATGGTTACACATGGTGCAGGGAACAGACACTCAAGCCTAATGGGTGAGGCTTGGCTTTACTGGTAGCTTGAATCATAGAATCATAGAAGATTAAGATGACCTCAGGAGGTCATCTAGTCCAACCCCCTGCTCAAAGCAGAACCAATCCCCAACTAAATCATCCCAGCCTGGGCTTTGTCAAGCCGGGCCTTAAAAACCTCTAAGGAAGGAGATTCCACCACCTCCCTAGGTAACCCATTCCAGTGCTTCACCACCCTCCTAGTGAAAAAGTTTTTCCTAATATCCAACCTAGACCTCCCCCACTGCAACTTGAGACCATTGCTCCTTGTTCTGTCATCTGGTACCACTGTGAACAGTCTAGATACATCCTCTTTGGAACCCCCCTTCAGGTAGTTGAAGGCTGCTATGAAATCCCACCTCACTCTTTGTCACAGAGAGTGGGGGAGTCCGGGCTCTGCACCCCTCTTCCTGGGATTCACCGTGACTCTCAGCCAGCCAGTAAAATGGAAGGTTTATTAGATGACAGGAACACAGTCCCAAGCAGAACATGTAGGTACCACCAGATCCCCTCAATCCAGTCCTTCTGGGGGGTTTAGGGAACTTAGCCCCCAGCTTGGGGTTCCCTGCGTTTCACCACCCAGCCCCAAACTCAAAACTAAAACAAAAACCCTCCAGCAGGTCTACCCCTCCCCCTGCTCCTCCTCTCCTTTGTTCAGTCTCCCGGCCAAAGGTGTCACTGCTCCCCACCCCCCTCCTGGCTCAGGTTACAGTTCAGGTAGCTTCCTTCCCATCCCCAATGTAACTCCCTTGCAACATTCCCAGGTCAAATCCGCCTTGCTCCCTGCTCCGTCACATCTCTCCCCCCTTGGAGACTGAACTGAGCGGGGTCACTCTGACCAGTGACCTGGGGAAGTTCAGGGCCCCCTCTCCGGGACAACGCATCCGCTGTCAGGTTGGCACTTCCCTTCACATGGACCACGTCCATGTCATAATCCTGCAGGAGCAGGCTCCACCTCAGGAGCTTGGCGTTGGCTCCTTTCATCTGGTGCAGCCAGGTCAGGGGAGAGTGGTCAGTGTACACGGTGAAGTGTCGCCCAAAGAGATATGGCTCTAGTTTCTTGAGGGCCCACACCATGGCCAGGCATTCCTTCTCGATGGCCGCGTAGTTCTGCTCCCGGGGTAGCAACTTCTTGCTCAGGTACACGATGGGGTGTCTCTCTCCCTTTTCATCATCCTGCATTAACACCACCCCCAGTCCTGTGTCGGAGGCATCGGTGAACACCAGGAAGGGCTTGTCAAAGTCTGGGTTTGCCAGAACTGGGCCACTGACCAGAGCCTCCTTCAGGGCCCGGAGAGCCTCCTGGCACTCCTCGGTCCAGACCACCTTGTCTGGCTTCCCCTTCTTGCACAGCTCAGTGATGGGGGCAGCTATGGAGCTAAAGTGGGGCACGAACCTTCGATAGTACCCCGCCATCCCAATAAAGGCTTGGACCTGCTTTTTGGTTTGGGGAGCGGGCCAGTCTCTGATCACTTCCACTTTGTCTGGTTCCGGCTTTAGGCAGCCGCTCCCCACCCGGTGACCTAGGTAGGATACTTCAGCCATCCCCACCTTGCACTTCTCGGCTTTTACGGTCAGCCCAGCCTCCTGGAGTCGGTCCAGCACTTGTTTAACCTGGGACACGTGACCCTCCCAGGTCTGGCTAAAGACACAGATGTCGTCAATATACGCCACGGCAAAACTCTCCATCCCCCTCAGTAGCCGATCCACCAGGCGCTGGAAGGTGGCTGGCGCTCCCTTGAGGCCGAAAGGCAGGGTCAGGAACTCAAAGAGCCCCAGCGGGGTGATAAAGGCCGACTTCAGCCTGGCATCTGCATCTAGCGGCACTTGCCAGTAACCCTTTGTAAGATCCATAGTGGTGAGGTACCGAGCGCCTCCCAGCTTGTCTAGGAGCTCGTCAGGCCTGGGCATGGGGTAGGCATCGGATACCGTGATGGCATTGAGCTTCCGATAGTCCACACAGAACCGGATAGATCCGTCCTTTTTGGGGACCAGCACCACCGGCGAGGCCCAAGGGCTGGAAGATGGCTGGATCACCCCCAAAGCCAGCATGTCNAGAATGTATTTCTTCCCTGACCGGGTTGTCTTGCTGAGAGGTCCCACTATGTCCATGGCCACCTTCTGGAAAGGCTCCTCTATGATGGGCAGAGGCCTCAAAGCCGCTTTCCCCTTGTCCCGGGCCTTCCCCACCCTCTGGCAGGGGTCACAGGATTGGCAGTACTGTCGGACATTAGTAAAGACCCCAGGCCAGTAAAAGTTCTGTAGCAGCCTCTGCCTAGTGCGCCGGATCCCCTGGTGCCCTGCGAGAGGGATGTCATGGGCCAGGTACAGGAGCTTGCGGCGATACTTCTGGGGTACCACTAGCTGCCTCCTGATCCCCCAGGACTCCATCTCCCCGGGGGGAGCCCATTCTCGGTACAGGAACCCCTTCTCCCACAGGAACCTCTCCTTGCAACCTCTCCTCATGGTCTGTACCGCACTGAGGTCGGCCAGGTCCCTTGGCTTCCGCAAGGAGGGATCTTTCTGCAACTCAGCCTGGAACTCGGCGGCTGGGGAAGGGATGGGGACCTGCTCCCTCTCGTCCGCTGGGTCGGAAGCCACCGCCTCTCTGAGCCTTGTCATTGGGTGTTCCTTCCCCACCAGGGTAGGGTTCTGTGCCTCTAGTGTGACATCCTTCCCGAGGTCAGGGCATAGTGCCCCTCGCCGGCTCTGGCTACGGGTCACGACTAAGGCGTTCTGGGGGTTACTTGGCCAGTCCTCTAGGTCCCCTCCCATCAACACCTCAGTGGGCAAATGGGGATGCACTCCCACGTCCTTGGGGCCCTCCTTGGCCCCCCATTTCAGGTGTACCCTCGCCACGGGCACCTTGAATGGGGTCCCGCCCACCCCCGTCAGGGTCAGGAAGGTGTTGGGCATCACCTGATCTGGAGCTACCACCTCGGGCCGGGCCAGTGTCACCTCAGCGCCCGTGTCCCAGTATCCATAGACTTTCCTCCCATCCACCTCCAGGGGAACAAGGCACTCGCTCCGCAGGGACAGCCCCGCGCCGACCCTGTAAACGGAGAACTTGGTGTCCGGAGCATCCATCCCCCCAGAGAAACTGGCTTGGGGCCCTCCTTCCTCCTGAGCAGTTGGGAGGTTGTCAGCCCCCCTTGCCCGGGCCGTCTGCCCCTCATCTGGTTGGGTCCCTACCCAGTTAACCCTGTGCGGATTCGGTCTGCTCAGCCTGTCCCTGAGCTTGGGGCACTGGGCCCGTATGTGGCCTCTCCGGCCACAGTAATAGCAGCTCATGTCCCGTTGGTCCCCTCGAGCGGGTCGATTGGTCCTGATGCCGGATGTTCCCCCTTGGAGGGGGTTCTCCATATTTTCCCTATGGGAGGTCCCATGGTGACTCTCTCGCTGCATCGCGGCGGGCCTGTTCCTTTGGGACACCTCCCTGGTATCCCCTGCCCGGCTGTTCACAAACTCGTCGGCCAGCTGCCCTGCGTGCTGCGGACTCTCTGGCTTTTTGTCCACCAACCACAGCCTCAGGTCGGAGGGGCACTGCTCATACAGGTGCTCCAGTACGAATAGGTCGAGCAGGTCCTCTTTAGTTTGGGCCCCAGCTGTCCACTTGCGGGCATACCCCTGCATCCGGTTGACCAATTGTAGGTAGGTGACCTCAGGGGTTTTGCGCTCACTCCGGAACCTTTTCTGGTACATCTCGGGGGTCAGCCCAAACTCGCAGAGCAGGGCCTGTTTGAACAGTTCATAGTCCCCTGTCTCCATCCCTTTCAGTCGGCTGTACACCTCCATGGCTGGGGGGTCAAGTAAGGGGGTGAGAAACTGGAGCCTGTCTGCAGGGTCAACCCTATGCATCTCGCAGGCATTCTCAAAGGCCGTCAGGAAGCTATCCATGTCGTCCCCCTCCTTACGCTGGGCCAGGACGTGCTTATCAAAGCTCCTTGCAGTCCTGGGTCCCCCCTCACTCACCGCAGCCGGGGCCCCACTGCTCCTCAGCCTGGCCAGCTCCAGCTCATGCTGACGCTGGTTCTCCTCATGCTGACGCTGTTTCTCCTTCTCCTCCCGCTCATGCTGACGCTGTTTTTTCCGTTCCTCTCGCTCCTCCCATTCATGCTGTCTCTGTTTGTCACGATCCGCCAGCTCTCTCAGTTGTAGCTCTCTCTCCCAATCCAGCCGCCCCCCCTCCTCAGAGATTGAGCTTCGCCGGGAGGATCCCCTGCTGGCCGGGGGGGTCACGGTGCCCTCGGTATTCACTGGGCTCCTCCCCACCCTTCCCCTAGGCATAGGAAGGAGGGGNTCCTCCTGAGCAGTTGGGAGGTTGTCAGCCCCCCTTGCCCGGGCCGTCTGCCCCTCATCTGGTTGGGTCCCTACCCAGTTAACCCTGTGCGGATTCGGTCTGCTCAGCCTGTCCCTGAGCTTGGGGCACTGGGCCCGTATGTGGCCTCTCCGGCCACAGTAATAGCAGCTCATGTCCCGTTGGTCCCCTCGAGCGGGTCGATTGGTCCTGATGCCGGATGTTCCCCCTTGGAGGGGGTTCTCCATATTTTCCCTATGGGAGGTCCCATGGTGACTCTCTCGCTGCATCGCGGCGGGCCTGTTCCTTTGGGACACCTCCCTGGTATCCCCTGCCCGGCTGTTCACAAACTCGTCGGCCAGCTGCCCTGCGTGCTGCGGACTCTCTGGCTTTTTGTCCACCAACCACAGCCTCAGGTCGGAGGGGCACTGCTCATACAGGTGCTCCAGTACGAATAGGTCGAGCAGGTCCTCTTTAGTTTGGGCCCCAGCTGTCCACTTGCGGGCATACCCCTGCATCCGGTTGACCAATTGTAGGTAGGTGACCTCAGGGGTTTTGCGCTCACTCCGGAACCTTTTCTGGTACATCTCGGGGGTCAGCCCAAACTCGCAGAGCAGGGCCTGTTTGAACAGTTCATAGTCCCCTGTCTCCATCCCTTTCAGTCGGCTGTACACCTCCACGGCTGGGGGGTCAAGTAAGGGGGTGAGAAACTGGAGCCTGTCTGCAGGGTCAACCCTATGCATCTCGCAGGCATTCTCAAAGGCCGTCAGGAAGCTATCCATGTCGTCCCCCTCCTTACGCTGGGCCAGGACGTGCTTATCAAAGCTCCTTGCAGTCCTGGGTCCCCCCTCACTCACCGCAGCCGGGGCCCCACTGCTCCTCAGCCTGGCCAGCTCCAGCTCATGCTGACGCTGGTTCTCCTCATGCTGACGCTGTTTCTCCTTCTCCTCCCGCTCATGCTGACGCTGTTTTTTCCGTTCCTCTCGCTCCTCCCATTCATGCTGTCTCTGTTTGTCACGATCCGCCAGCTCTCTCAGTTGTAGCTCTCTCTCCCAATCCAGCCGCCCCCCCTCCTCAGAGATTGAGCTTCGCCGGGAGGATCCCCTGCTGGCCGGGGGGGTCACGGTGCCCTCGGTATTCACTGGGCTCCTCCCCACCCTTCCCCTAGGCATAGGAAGGAGGGGTCTCGGGAAGCCCTCAGCAGCTGGCTGACCACTCCCAGCTGGGACAGACACTGGTGCCTGCGCTGCATCTGCCAGGCTGCTTCCCTCAGAGACAGGAATCAGATCTTTCAAGCGATCTCCCTCCTCCAGCTGGGCAATGAGCTGTTCTTTAGTGAGCCTCCCCCTGCGCAGCCCCCTCTGCTTGCACAGCTCCACCAGGTCGCTCTTTAGCCGCTTGGCATACATCTTCCTGCTGGCCACTCACAGGCCTGGGTGCTCACCGCTCCCCACAGTTTCCAGGGAGACCCCCAGTGTGCCAGCCCTTCTCGAGGTCACCACCTCTCTGCCAGGGTGGAGCTGCAGACTCCTCCGCCCCTGGGACCGCTCGCTGCAATCCCCCGGGGGACCCTGTTACTGCAAAAGTCCTTCTCACTGGTCACACGCTCCCAGGGGTTAATCACTCCTGAAACCGTCCCTCGCTGACTCTTCAGCACGCCTGGTCCCTGTCAATCCCCCTTCGTTTTACTGCTCCCCAGTCACTTACTGCAGAAAGCGCCGTCCACAGGGTGCAGTAGATCCCACCGCTACCACCAGTTGTCACGGAGAGTGGGGGAGTCCGGGCTCTGCACCCCTCTTCCTGGGATTCACCGTGACTCTCAGCCAGCCAGTAAAATGGAAGGTTTATTAGATGACAGGAACACAGTCCCAAGCAGAACATGTAGGTACCACCAGATCCCCTCAATCCAGTCCTTCTGGGGGGTTTAGGGAACTTAGCCCCCAGCTTGGGGTTCCCTGCGTTTCACCACCCAGCCCAAAACTCAAAACTAAAACAAAAACCCTCCAGCAGGTCTACCCCTCCCCCTGCTCCTCCTCTCCTTTGTTCAGTCTCCCGGCCAAAGGTGTCACTGCTCCCCTCCCCCCTCTTGGCTCAGGTTACAGCTCAGGTAGCTTCCTTCCCATCCCCAATGTAACTCCCCTGCAACATTCCCAGGTCAAATCCGCCCTGCTCCCTGCTCCGTCACACTCTTCTCTTCTGCAGACTAAATAAGCCCAGTTCCCTCAGCCTCTCCTCATAAGTCATGTGCTCCAGCCCCCTAATCATTTTCTTTGCCCTCCGCTGGACTCTCTCCAATTTGTCCACATCCTTTCTGTAGTGGGGAGCCCAAAACTGGACAGAATACTCAAGGTGTGGCCTCACCAGTGCCGAATAGAGGGGAATAATCACTTCCCTCGATCTGCTGGCAATGCTCCTACTAATACAGCCCAATATGCTGTTGGCTTTCTTGGCAACAAGGGTACACTGTTGACTCATATCCAGCTTCTCGTCCACTGTAACCCCCAGGTCCTTTTCTGCAGAACTGCCGCTGAGCCAGTTGGTCCCCAGCCTGTAGCAGTGCATGGGATTCTTCCTTCCTAAGTGCAGGACTCTGCACTTGTCCTTGTTGAACCTCATCAGATTTCTTTTGGCCCAATCCTCCAATTTGTCTAGGTCACTCTGGCCCCTATCCCTACCCTCCAGCATATCTACCTCTCCCTCATAGAATCATAGAATCTCAGGGTTGGAAGGGACCTCAGGAGGTCATCTAGTCCAACCCCCTGCTCAAAGCAGGACCAAACCCAACTAAATCAGCCCAGCCAGGGCTTTGTCAAGCCTGACCTTAAAAACCTCTAAGGAAGGAGATTCCACTACCTCCCTAGGTAACCCATTCCAGTTCTTCACCACCCTACTAGTGAAAAAGTTTTTCCTAATGTCCAACCTAAACCTCCCCCTCTGCAACTTGAGACCATTACTCCTTGTTCTGTCATCTTCTATCACTGAGAACAGTCTAGATCCATCCTCTTTGGAACCCCCTTTCAGGTAGTTGAAAGCAGCTATCAAATCGCCCCTCATTCTTCTCTTCTGCAGACTAAACAATCCCAGTTCCCTCAGCCTCTCCTCGTAAGTCATGTGCTCCAGCCCCCTAATCATTTTTGTTGCCCTCCGCTGGACTCTCTCCAATTTATCCACATCCTTCTTGTAGTGTGGGGCCCAAAACTGGACACAGTACTCCAAATGAGGCCTCACCAGTGCTGAGTAGAGGGGAATGATCACATCCCTCGATCTGCTGGAAATGCCCCTACTTATACAACCCAAAATGCCATTAGCCTTCTTGGCAACAAGGGCACACTGTTGACTCATATTCAGCTTTTCGTCCACCGTAACCCCTAGGTCCTTTTCTGCAGAACTGCTGCCCAGCCATTCGGTCCCTAGTCTATAGCAGTGCATGGGATTCTTTCGTCCTAAATGCAGGACTCTGCACTTGTCCTTGTTGAACCTCATCATATTTCTTTTGGCCCAATCCTCTAATTTGTCTAGGTCCCTCTGTATCCTATCCCTACCCTCCAGCGTATCAACCACTCCTCCCAGTTTAGTGTCATCTGCAAACTTGCTAAGGGTGCAGTCCACACCATCTTCCAGATCGTTAATGAAGATATTGAATAAAACCGGCCCCAGCACCGACCCTTGGGGCACTCCACTTGATACCGGCTGCCAACTAGACAAGGAACCATTGATCACTACCCGTTGAGCCCGACCATCTAGCCAGTTTTCTATCCACCTTACCGTCCATTCATCCAGCCCATACTTCTTTAACTTGCTGGCAAGAATACTGTGGGAGACTGTATCAAAAGCTTTGCTAAAGTCCAGAAATAGCACATCCACTGCTTTCCCCTCATCCACAGAGCCGGTTATCTTATCATAGAAGGCAATTAGGTTAGTCAGGCATGACTTGCCCTTGGTGAATCCATGCTGACTGTTCCTGATCACTTTCCCCTCCTTTAAGTGGTTCAGGATTGATTCCTTGAGGACCTGTTCCATGATTTTTCCAGGGACTGAGGTGAGACTAACTGGCCTGTAGTTCCCTGGATCTTCCTTCTTCCCTTTCTTAAAGATGGGCACTACATTAGCTTTTTTCCAGTCGTCCGGGACCTCCCCCGATCGCCATGATTTTTCAAAGATAATGGCCAATGGCTCCGCAATCTCATCGGCCAACTCCTTTAGCACCCTCGGATGCAGCGCATCCGGCCCCATGGACTTGTGCTCGTCCAGCTTTCCTAAATAGTCCCGAACTACTACTTTCTCCACAGAGAGCTGGTCACCTCCTCCCCATACCGTGCTGCAGAGTGCAGCTGTCTGGGAGCTGACCTTGTCTGTGAAGACAGAGGCAAAAAAAGCATTTAGTACACTAGCTTTCTCCACATCCTCTGTCACTAGGTTCCCTCCCTCATTCAGCAAGGGGCCCACACTTTCCTTGACTTTCTTCTTGTTGCTAACATACCTAAAGAAACCCTTCTTGTTACTCCTAACATCTCCGGCTAGCTGCAACTCCAAGTGTGATTTGGCCTTCCTAATTTCACACCTGCATGCCTGAGCAATACTTTTATACTCCTCCCTGGTTATTTGTTCAATCTTCCACTTCTTGTAAGCTGTTTTTTTGTGTTTAAGACGAGCAAGGATTTCACTGTTAAGCCAAGCTGGTCGCCTGCCATATTTACTTTTCTTCCTACACATGGGGATGGTTTGTTCCTGCAACCTCAATAAGGTTTCTTTAAAATACAGCCAGCTTTCCTCTACTCCTTTCCCCCTCATGTTATTCTCCCAGGGGACCTTGCCCATCAGTTCCCTGAGGGAGTCAAAGTCTGCTTTTCTAAAGTCCAGGGTCTCTGTTCTACTGCTCTCCTTTCTTCCTTGTATCAGGATCCTGAACTCGACCATCTCATGGTCACTGCCTCCCAGGTTCCCATCCACTATTGCTTCCTCTACTATTTCTTCCCTGTTTGTGAGCAGCAGGTCAAGAAAAGCTTTTCCCCTAGTTGGTTCCTCCAGCACTTGCACCAGGAAGTTGTCCCCTACACTTTCCAGAAACTTCCTGGATTGTCTGTGAGCTGCTGTATTGCTCTCCCAGCAGATATCAGGGTGATTAAAGTCACCCATGAGAACCAGGGCCTGTGATCTAGCAATTTCTGTTAGTTGCTGGAAGAAAGCCTCGTCCACCTCATCCCCCTGGTCTGGGGGTCTGTAGCAGACTCCCACCACGACATTACCCTTGTTGTTCATACTTCTAAATTTAATCCAGAGACACTCAGGTTTTTCTGCAGTTTCGTACTGGAGCTCTGAGCAGTCATACTGCTCTCTTACATACAAAGCAACTCCCCCACCTTTTCTGCCCTGCCTGTCTTTCCTGAACAGTTTATATCCATCCATGACAGTACTCCAATCATGTGAGTTATCCCACCAAGTCTCTGTTATTCCAATTACATCATAATTCCCTGACTGTGCCAGGACTTCTAGTTCTCCCTGCTTGTTCCCCAGGCTTCTTGCATTTGTGTTTGCTTAGTGTCACCCGCAAACTTGCTGAGGGTGCAATCCATCCCATCATCCAGATCATTAATGAAGATGTTGAACAAAACTGGCCCTAGGACCGACCCTTGGGGCACTCTGCTTGATACCGGCTGCCAACTAGACATGGAGCCATTGATCACTACCCGTTGAGCCCGACAATCTAGCCAGCTTTCTATCCATTTTATAGTCCATTCATCCAGCCCATACTTCTTTAACTTGCTGGCAAGAATACTGTGGGAGACTGTATCAAAAGCTTTGCTAAAGTCAAGGTATATCACGTCCACTGCTTTCCCCTCATCCACAGTCTCTGTAATAATAACATAATAATATCATATGAAATTCCCCAAAACTTGGCTGATCATACAGTTTTCCTATATGACCTTTCTGTCCAAGACCCTCGTTCCCTATGCCCCTGAGAGAAGCTCCAGGCCTTCTTGTATCTTGGATGGATCCCACACCCCAAACCCCTCCCGCACCCTAACCCCCTGCCCCAGCCCTGAACTCCTCCTGCACCCCAACCCCCTGCCCCAGCCCTGAACCCCTCCCGCACCCCAACCCCCTGCCCCAGCCCTCTGCCCCCTGCACCCAAACTCCCTCCCAGAGCCCGCACCCCAACCCCCGCCCCAGTCCCGAGCCCCCTCCTGCACCCTGCAGCCCCTCCCTCACCCCACCCTCCTCCCAGAGCCCACACGCTGCACCCCAGCCTGTTGTCAGAGCCCTGAGCCCCCTCCCGAAGCCAGCATCCCACGCCCCCTCCTGCACCCAAACTCTCTCCCAGAGCCCGCACCCTGAACCCCCTCCTGCACCCCAACCCCCTGTTCCAGGCTCAGCCCAGAGCCCCTCCCACACTCCGAATCCCTCGGCCCCAGCCCAGAGCCCACACCCCCACCCCCGTCCCAGCCCAGTGAAAGTGAGGGAGGGTGGGGGAAAGCAAGCGACAGAGGGAGGGGGGATGGAGTGAGTGGGGCGGAGCAGGGTGGGGCAAGGGTGTTTGGATATGTGTGATTATTGTTATTTCTACTTTTCTTTGAGGTAGATTCTGGGTTGCATTTAAATTCAGAAAGTGATCTTGGGATTAAAAAGGTTGGAGCCCATTGGTCTAGAGCATCTACATTAAGGGTTTACAGCTGTGTAACTCCACTGAGGTGGGAAACTGCCCTGGTCTAGACAAACCCCCTGGCTACACACCTGCCCCTCTGTGAGAGACGCTCGCTGCGCTGGGTGCGAGCGCCTTAATTCCAAGCAGTGAGACTCTGGAGCAGGGCACCGAGCTGTGGGCTTTCGGCATCTCTGCACGGCTGGCTGGGGTATCCCCACAGCACCGTCTGGACCCCCAGAGTCCTGCCCAAGCAGGTACCGGGCTCCCTGTAAAACCAGGTTTGGATTCCATGGCCCGTCAGTCCCTCAGCGTATGGAGGGGGCATCCCCAGGCAGGGAATGGGGGTTTTGCCTGAGCAAAGACCACATGATTTGGCCCTGTGACTTTTACCAGCACGTCGTTGGATGCCCTGTCAAAATTAGAAAGGTTTCATGAACTCAGGAAGGTTTAATGACCCCAAGTAGGGCTGGAGTGAAGGTGAGCCCTGTCCCACCCCTCAGTCTAAACGCAGCTGAACCTAACGCAATGAGATCAGCATGGCCTGGCAGCAAGGACTCCAGGTTCCATTCCTGGCTGCCTTGAGCAAGTCATTTCACCTCCGGGCCTCAGTTTCCTCCTTCTGTAAAATGGTGAGAATGATCCTTACCAACCTCACCGGAATGGTTGATCGGGCTAAGGAGCTGGTGGTTGTGCCGTGCTTTGGAAATCCAGCAGACTCATACCCGTTGTAGATCAGCCACGGGCAGCCGAGGGGTAGTACACGCTGAACAGCAGGTGACACTCTATACAGGTGTTATTTATCGGGGGAATAGAGACAAGTTTCTCTCTCTCTCTCACACACACACACACACACACACACACAGTGCCCCTGTCCATCACACAAACACACACACACACAGTGCCCCTGTCCTCCACACACACACACACACACACACAGTGCCACTGTCCATCACACACACACACACACACACACACACACACACCATGGTGCCTGTGACAGTGACTTGGGCGAAGGACCATCCTGGTGCCTAGGAGAATGGATTTTTGTGCAGAACGGTGATGCAAGTCACAGCTTCCATTCCGCTCTGTTTCCGTTTTCTCTCTGGCCTCAGAGATGACTGAGAAACTGTCCCTCAGTGGAATAACGAATTGCTGAGCTCGGAGAGAGGCTGCAGCTTGTTTCCGGAGTTGGCTGTCTCCTCGGAAACGTCACATGCCAGCAGAAGAGACATCTGCAGACAGGGTGCTTCCACCTGCTGCAATCAGAGCTCGCACACCTCAGTGACTTCCCTGGCAGAGACGCTGAATACAGAGACGGGAGAAAGACAAACTCAGAACCCCAGGCCACACAACCCCCTCTCGGCTGTAATGAAGAAGTCACAGATCATCAAGTAATTTGATTTCTAACCATCTTGGAGTGAGTCTAAAGGGGAGGAAGAGTGAAAGTTTCTATCCCAGGTCAGCAGCAACACGAGTGTCTCAGGTACCCTGTTTCAGAGGGGTAGCCGTGTTAGTCTGTATCCGCAAAAAGAACGAGGGGTCTTTGTGGCACCTTAGAGACTAACAAATTTATTTGGACATAAGCTTTCGTGGGCTAGAACCCACTTCATCAGATGTATGCAGTGGAAAATACAGTAGGAAGATATATATATATATGCTAATTTTCCCCCTACTGTTACTCACAAAAATTACTGCACGACCCTAGGAGAGGGGATCGCAACCCAAGCTTGCCTGAGCCCCACGCCCCAGGTGGGTGGGTGTGTGGCGGGGGGGGGGGGTGTCAAAGCCACAGCCTAAAGGTTTCAGCCCCAGGCAGGGAGCCTGTAACCTGAGCCCCACCGCCCAGGGCTGAAGCCCCTGGGCTTCGGCTTTGGCCCCAGCCCCGGACCCCAGCATGTCTAAGCCAGCCCTGGTGACCCCATTAAAACGAGGTCCCAACCACTGGCGCCAACTTTTGTTGGCGCCGGTGAGTGCTCACGCCCCCTGGCCCCGCCCCCCTCCCAACTCCGTCCCCTCCCTGCCCCTATTGGATCCCTCCCCAAATCCCCGCCCTGGCCCAGCCTCTTCCCCAAGCGTGCTGCGTTACTCCTCCTACCCACTCCCTCCCAGCTGTTTCGTGGTGCAAGCGCTGGGAGGGAAGGGGGAGAAGCAGGACGCGGCGGCTGCTCAGGGGAGGAGGCGGAGATGAGCTGGGGCGGGGGGGCGGGGAGCTTCCACCAATTTTTCCCTGTGGGTGCTCCAGCCCCTGAGCACCCACGGAGTCAGCACCGATGGTCCCAACCCACTTTGGGGTCCCGACTCACAGTTTGAGAACTGCTGGTCTAAAGTATATATATTGACCTAGGGGAGTGGCTGATCCTTTGGGATTAGACGGAGCTTATGTATGATGAATGTGGTTTTCAGTAACCTCTCATCATAAAGACCAGCTGTCTGGGTGGTGCTAGGGGCTGGAATGCCTAAGAGGACTGTGGTTTAGCTTCTTGTTAACCAGTGTGGTGCTACAGGAGCTCACTTTTGTTACTGGCTCGGTGAACACTAATGGTAGAATAACTGCCAGTGTGGGGGGCAACTGCCCTGTTTTTTATCAGGCTGTCCTGAATTTGGCTTTCTCAGCTGTGACCCACACGGTCCCAATCCTGTCCTGCAGTCTCACTTGGCCACAACGGCACTGAGGCCAGCAACTTCTTGTCACTAAGCAGTGATCACATGATCAGTAGTTTCCAGGGAGGTTGGTGTGGGCTGACTTGGAACTGGTGACCTGGAGTGGGGAGTTTCCATCGCCTGACACAGCACCCAGCCTTCTACCCAGGCAGCGTTTCACACGCTCCTGCACCATGACAGGCTGCTTGTCTCATGGCTGTGGATTTCCAGGGGATACAGCCACCCTTTTTCTGATAACAAAACCAGGCCAGCTTCATGGCAGCCTGTCCCTGCCCACAGCCTCCCTGACTTCTCTGCTCACCCCCTCTTCTCGTGGCTCTCCAATCTTGATAATCTTTTCACCTTGGAAAATCTGGCGGGGAGGGATCCTGAGAGTTCCCCAGCTGAGCAAGAGTTCTCTGGCTGCATTTAGTATTCTGTTCCCTCCCTGCCCCATCCGCCCAGCCAGGAATGCTGCTGCCGAAAGCTGGCCCTGAAAAGCCAGCTGACAGCTCTCTGCATTATTCATCCAGACTGCGCCTGATGAAGATGGATGCCCCAGCCGCCGCCCCTCCTCCGCGCAAAGCCCCAGTAGCTTTTCATTTATTCTTCGTTTTCCTTTTCAATTTTCTTTTTTGTGTCTTGCTCAGTTGAGCCTTCTATACACAGAGTGTGAAACCCCTCCCCCCACCCCAGCACGGTTTCATTTGTTGCCTTCCAATCCCCTGGCTCTACACAACTGACTTGGAGGCAGTTATCGGTGTAAGGGTCACCAGGTTCCCTGGGAATCAGCAAGCCAAGGTCAGGGCAGAGCCTCAGGATCAATGTGCTCCTTGCACAAGGAGCATTTATTACTGAGGCAGGAAAACAAGAGCAGGAGAGGTTCCCCGCCCCTGGGTCTATGGCTCAGAGCCCCCACTTCTCCTGCTGCTTGTAAGATTTGGTGTCATATCAACAGGACAGGAGAGGTTATGCAAATGAGATGATGCAATACTGGCCTGACTGTAGCTATGCTAACACCATGCTAAGCCTCTGAGCGAGCGCAGTGAGAATGAGAGGATTCCAGGAGCTAAACAGCGATATATGATGTTGCCTCTCTGCTGAGTGCTGGTAGATTTCAGGGCCTTACCGGCCAGCTTCCCATTGGAGGTGAAATCAGTGACATGAAGTCTGGATATATTCTTAGTGTAACTCGTTTATTTACATTATATACACCAGTTCTGGAACAGAGGTCATCACAAATGGCATGCAAGCAAGCCCCTTTTAAAGGGATTTCAAGCCAAACAACCGTGCTTAGTTAGCAGGGAGCCACACTGTCTCAAGAACTGACTCTAGCAAACTTAAGGCAGAGAGCAAGTTGCCCTGCTGCTTGCCACAGCTCCCCCGCAAAAAATAGCCCCATCACAAAACTAACAATAGCACAGCATTTCTTCCAAGACTAAAACTTGCTCACATCTCACATGTAAAGAAAAAGAACTGTAAGACAGCACCACCTGGTGGCCACTATCATAACAATATGTATCAGATAAACTTCCCTCTTGGGAGAGGATGGGAGAAAAGAGAGAACTATATATGACAGGTGTTAGTCACATTGCTGTGGGCTTGGGCTTGAATAGAGACTGGGAGTGGCTGGGTCATTACACAAATTGAATCTATTTCCCCATGTTAAGTATCCTCACACCTTCTTGTCAACTGTCTAAAATGGGCCATCTTGATTATCACTACAAACGGGTTTTTTTCTCCTGCTGATAATAGCTCATCTTAATTAATTAGCCTCTTACAGTTGGTAGGGGAACTCCCACCTTTTCATGTTGTCTGTATGTCTATATATCTTCTTACTATATGTTCCATTCTATGCATCTGATGAAGTGGGCTGTAGCCCACGAAAGCTTATGCTCAAATAAATTTGTTAGTCTCTAAGGTGCCACAAGTACTCCTGTTCTTCTTATGATAATGCTACTTCTCATTTAAAACATGTAAACAGATTTAAAGCTTATCACAGCAAAGAAACCATAACAAACCTGGTTTGCTGTGTGTGAAGGGGGAAACTGAGGCACACTGCCTCATGTCCTTGATGGCTGGATGCCAAGAGAACTATTACACAGACTGCCTTTGAGTTAGTCAGTGACTAACCCTCTTACAGTAAACAAAGGGGGCAGGTGTGACATTCTATACCTTCGGGGTGCATACTGTAACCCCCATATTCCTCATTTTCATATAATCTTGATCTTACATATAAAGCATCTTACATATAAAGAGGATTGGGCCAAAAGAAACCTGATGAGGTTCAACAAGGACAAGTGCAGAGTCCTGCACTTAGGACGGAAGAATCCCATTCACTGTTACAGACTAGGGACCGAGTGGCTAGGCAGCAGTTCTGCAGAAAAGGACCTAGGGGTTACGGTGGACGAGAAGCTGGATATGGATCACATCTAGACTTAGCAGTTTTTCTTACCCCACTGGATACTGCAGTTCATAGTACACAGATTTCACCCTTGAGGCCAGTCCCCTCAATTCGGTTTTATATCCTCAGTCCATGTGCTTGGAAAACACAAGTCCAGGCATGTCTGTGGGGCATTGCTGAGTCCAGGCAAGGGTGAGCAATTCCCCTGGTGTGGTCTCATGCAGGTGAGTCATTGAATAGTAGTTCCCTTGCTGGACAATGGCTGTTGATGGTTGTTTCACACCCCACCCGGGTGCTGGTTACTTTCCTTGCTGTTGCCTCTGGGGAGCTAATATCTGGCTGATTCCCCAATTTGCTAAGTCTAGATGTGATCTGGATATGACAGCTAAGTCTCAGTGTGCCCTTGTTGCCAAGAAGGCTAATGGCATTTTGGGCTGTATAAGTAGGGGCATTGCCAGCAGATCGAGGGATGTGATCGTTCCCAACTATTCGACATTGGTGAGGCCTCANATATGACAGACAGTGAGTCTAGATGTTGCCCAGTCGTATAGGGTCAAGAGGTTAGACTGAGCGCTTATATTTTATTTCTGTTGGTAACTAACTCTGACTTTTTGCCTATCACTTATAGTCACTTCAAATCTATCTTTTGTAGTCAATACATTTGTTTTATTGTTTATCTTTACCAGTGAGATTGTATGAAGTGTTTGGTAAATCTGCTCAGGTTTTGCAAAGGCTGGTGTATGTCCACTTTCCATTGATGAAGTGGTGAACCAATTAATAAATCTGCATTGCTCATCTTGAGTAGTGCAAGATGGCATATTCCCGAGGTAGAGTGCTGGGAGCTGGGGGGATTTGGCTGGTGCCTTTCTCTGTGTGATTCATGAGTGGCTCTGGGAGCATTCATGCAATCTAGCTGGGTATTTGGTCTCCACATGCGGTTATGCTGAGTGATCACAGCGCCTGTGTAGGGATATTAAAGAGGGTACTAACAGTGATTTCCCCCAAGTGACAGTGACCCCCCACAATTTGTCCCCCACACTTTAAAATCCAACAGTTTCACCTAGTACAAAAATCTCTTGGGTCTTCTGTTAAAACTTGTAAGCTACTGTCAGTAGAAAACATTGATTGTATCTGTCCTGGGCATTACTATGTAAAACTTACAAACAAGTTAATTTACTTTGTTCTTGAAGTGAACACTATGTTACCACCCTGCTGTGAGCTATAAGCCATTATGTGACTTTCACTTCATGGTAACAGCAATGGCTCCTAGGAACAGATCCCCACCCTCTGTGATTAAATGGAATGTATGTTGATGAATGCTTGATGTACATGAGGTGCCAGCCTAGGAAGGGAGTATCCATCGGCCGAAGAATGTGTCAAGTGGACCACCAGAACCCCCGGAGGGTAAACTGGGATCCACCCCATCACCTGGAAGGATGAGAAACGCAAACTTTGGACAGTGTGGAGCCATCAGGAATGTGCCATCTGCTGATTGAGTCAGCAACAGCAGGATGAAACAGCTCCCATAGACTAACATAGGAATTAATTCCTATAAGAACTGGACTCTGAAGAATAAGTCTTTGAGTCTATGGTTCTGCTGCCAGCCTCCAGGAGCATCAGGTGCACCTGACCCAGACTCAGCTCCACTCTTGTGTTCAGGATACCTGGCCAGTATTCTGTCACAAGCAACTTTAGGCTGGTAACTATGATATCTACACAGAACTTGTATGAATGATTGTGTGAATGGATATATATCTCTATATATATATATATAAGTAATCATAGGAATAAGTAGCCAAACAACATTGTTTACTGTTATCTTTTATTTTATTATGGTATTTACAATAAATGTGGCATCTTTGCCTTATCCCTTTTAATAAGATCCTGCTGGTTTTTATTCTATTGGTATAAATGCTTTTTTTGCCTCTGTCTTCACAGACAAGGTCAGCTCCCAGACAGTTGCACTCTGCAGCACGGTATGGGGAGGAGGTGACCAGCTCTCTGTGGAGAAAGTAGTAGTTCGGGACTATTTAGGAAAGCTGGACGAGCACAAGTCCATGGGGCCGGATGCGCTGCATCCGAGGGTGCTAAAGGAGTTGGCCGATGAGATTGCGGAGCCATTGGCCATTATCTTTGAAAAATCATGGCGATCGGGGGAGGTCCCGGACGACTGGAAAAAAGCTAATGTAGTGCCCATCTTTAAGAAAGGGAAGAAGGAAGATCCAGGGAACTACAGGCCAGTTAGTCTCACCTCAGTCCCTGGAAAAATCATGGAACAGGTCCTCAAGGAATCAATCCTGAACCACTTAAAGGAGGGGAAAGTGATCAGGAACAGTCAGCATGGATTCACCAAGGGCAAGTCATGCCTGACTAACCTAATTGCCTTCTATGATAAGATAACCGGCTCTGTGGATGAGGGGAAAGCAGTGGATGTGCTATTTCTGGACTTTAGCAAAGCTTTTGATACAGTCTCCCACAGTATTCTTGCCAGCAAGTTAAAGAAGTATGGGCTGGATGAATGGACGGTAAGGTGGATAGAAAACTGGCTAGATGGTCGGGCTCAACGGGTAGTGATCAATGGTTCCTTGTCTAGTTGGCAGCCGGTATCAAGTGGAGTGCCCCAAGGGTCGGTGCTGGGGCCGGTTTTATTCAATATCTTCATTAACGATCTGGAAGATGGTGTGGACTGCACCCTTAGCAAGTTTGCAGATGACACTAAACTGGGAGGAGTGGTTGATACGCTGGAGGGTAGGGATAGGATACAGAGGGACCTAGACAAATTAGAGGATTGGGCCAAAAGAAATATGATGAGGTTCAACAAGGACAAGTGCAGAGTCCTGCATTTAGGACGAAAGAATCCCATGCACTGCTATAGACTAGGGACCGAATGGCTGGGCAGCAGTTCTGCAGAAAAGGACCTAGGGGTTACGGTGGACGAAAAGCTGAATATGAGTCAACAGTGTGCCCTTGTTGCCAAGAAGGCTAATGGCATTTTGGGTTGTATAAGTAGGGGCATTTCCAGCAGATCGAGGGATGTGATCATTCCCCTCTACTCAGCACTGGTGAGGCCTCATTTGGAGTACTGTGTCCAGTTTTGGGCCCCACACTACAAGAAGGATGTGGATAAATTGGAGAGAGTCCAGCGGAGGGCAACAAAAATGATTAGGGGGCTGGAGCACATGACTTACGAGGAGAGGCTGAGGGAACTGGGATTGTTTAGTCTGCAGAAGAGAAGAATGAGGGGCGATTTGATAGCTGCTTTCAACTACCTGAAAGGGGGTTCCAAAGAGGATGGATCTAGACTGTTCTCAGTGATAGAAGATGACAGAACAAGGAGTAATGGTCTCAAGTTGCAGAGGGGGAGGTTTAGGTTGGACATTAGGAAAAACTTTTTCACTAGTAGGGTGGTGAAGAACTGGAATGGGTTACCTAGGGAGGTAGTGGAATCTCCTTCCTTAGAGGTTTTTAAGGTCAGGCTTGACAAAGCCCTGGCTGGGCTGATTTAGTTGGGTTTGGTCCTGCTTTGAGCAGGGGGTTGGACTAGATGACCTCCTGAGGTCCCTTCCAACCCTGAGATTCTATGATTCTATGATTCTATGAACACCTGGAGTGGTTTGCTGCTGGTCACTAGCAAGGTATTGTGAGAGACAGCCCAGGCTGGAGAGAGTTCAGGGGCACAGCAGTCCCACAGTCCCAGGCTGCACCCCGGGATCCCGTCACAGTGGCCATGTGCTTGGAGAACAGGCAGTGGTATCAGAGCCAACTGCTCCAGGCTGGCAGACGTGTCTGATGCTTGGGCCAGATAAATTATTTTTATGTTTGTACAGCCCCTATTGCATTAGGGCGGAGGCTTCAAGGCACTATTGCAATAATAATAAAATAAATAATAATAATTAATAATATGCTGGAGATTATTGGCTCCCAACAAGCTTGTCTTTGATCTGTGAGCAATCACAAAACTCATTGCAGCTGTTGGGGGGTGCTGATCACCTTCCATTCAAGCTAAACGAGGAAACAATTAAATGTGTCTTTGTTCAGTGATAGCTGAAACAATGGAAGCCACTGCGCAAAGACTAGACTGACTGCTAAAGCAGGGGCTGAGAATTGATTTGGTTGCAGCTGTCTGTGTATGTCTGTGTGAGTCAGAATAAGCCAGAAATTGGGAAAAAACAACAGAAAGGCAAGGAGACAGCAAGAAAAGCTCTTGTAGCATGACGCAGAGTAAAAACTAAGAGAAATGGACCACCTGGGTTAGAATTATAAGTCTCTCTCTAGCCATGAAGTTTGTTTTCAAGATATTTGCTGTAAATGCCACAAATCATATACAGAAACACAGGCAGAGTAGGAGAATACTCAGATGATTCCCAAAGCCCCGAACGTCTGTGAGAACACCCATGTTAAGCTATATGTATCAGTAATGCCAGTGACCCAGCCACTAATGGAAAAATGCAATTGTTCAATAGATAAAAGAAAAACTGGAGTTGATAATATGGAAAAACTTGGAGATAATGAAAGGGCAGAACAAGCGACAGTGTAGAATGGGTCGGGTCTGTGATTGTGACCGAAGAGCCAAATACAGGACAGATAGTCATTGGTCCGTGTGATTTCAGTAAAGCCATCAAATGGGAACTTTATCCCATGGAAACTCTTGAAGTGGCAGCTGAACTCTCAGAGGCAAAACATTTTTGGTATTAGTGCATTTTGACACTAAGTTAAATGAGAGGAGTCAAGCACTAAACTGATGACTTTTACACCACCACCACTGGGTTGTTAGAAATGTAAAGGAATGCCTTTTGGCATTAGCTTTGACCCGGAGGTATTTGAAAGAGTAGATGCACAGATCTGGAATGGGTTACAAGCTGGTGAAGTTATAACCAGAATAACTCAATGTGAACACTCTTAGTCCAGAATAAGAATGTCTTTTTCGTGATTAACAATGGAATTTGGCCAAACTCGGCTTGTGCTGTGTCTCCTTTGGGTCCCTCTGCGCTGGCTCCCTGCCCAGTCTCTTCTGCTTCCCCGCAGATTCTGCCAAGACCTCAGCCTGGTTGCAGTGTCCACCAGTCACAGCCTGTTCTCATGAGTTTCCCCAGCTCCTGCTCCTGCCAGCTCTGAACAGATTTCCTCCCCGCACTCAGCTTCCTCTGCTGCTCCTGGTTTCCATAGGGCTGCTGTTTCCCCAAGTGCCAAGTTATTACCTGGGTCTGAGTCTGGGTCCTCCATAGAATTTCTACCCATTCCACCTATTGGTCAGGGAAAGGGGATGTGCCAGCATATCCATCCTGGAGGGTTAGAGCACAGTGGAGAGAGGGTTGGATGGGAACAGTAGTTTGCTGTTTAGCTAGTACATCTCAATACGTAGGTACAGTACAATGCCCGTGGCATGGCAGTCAGACCAACATGACAGCAAAGTGATAGTGACATATCTGACATTTCTTGATAATGGTCATAAATAAATTCTGGAAGCACCCACAATGTAATAGACACCAGCCAGACACCCCGAGGAAGAGACATTCCCCAATCCAAAGAGCTTGCATCCTAAGGCACCAATCCTACAACAGATAGCACAATGGCACAACAGTCTGCCCACACTTTGTCCATTGTAGGATCAGTGGCTATGAAAACAGCACCGTACAATGGGTGGGGGAAAAGATACAGCCCAATGCTGCAGACACACAGGTGCTTACATTTACTCAGATGAGTAGTGCCATTGACTTTATTGGGACTGCTCACCTACATAAAGTTAGGCGTGTGTGTAAGTGTTTGCACGATCTGGCCAAAAATATACAATTTTTATATACAGTGCTTTAAAAAACCACTACTACTAAATAAATCACATCTCGTATCCTGTCCCTCCAGCTATTTATTGTTATCTGGCTAATTTCTTGTAGACCTCATGAAAGTGGTGGGTCTTGCAGAGGGATCTGAAGGCTAGTTAGCAGAAATTCATAGACACGGAGACCCAGTTTGCCTAAATGGAAAGGTACAGTTTTGCCCACAGAGACAGCAGAGTGAGATGACAGACTGAGATCATGTTGGCTATCTAGGGAAGTAATTAATAAGGAGGACACTTGTGCTTCAAGGAGAGACTGATAATTCCAGCACCGCTAAGAAAAGAAGTGCTCACTAAAATACACAGCATCCATTGACTCTAATGGGGGTTGGAGAAGGCTCATGGCCTTTACAAATGGAAGCAAAGGTGAGAGATACTTTGGGAGAAGAAGCAACTCCTTAGCATTGTCAAGAAACAGCCTGGCTCTAGCTGCGTCCCTTGGCATGGTTGTATCTGTAGTGTAGACAATCCAATGGATCAGTGTCCTCCCTTACCTTGGACAGATGCAGGTCAGGTTTCTTCTGTGATGTCCCTGTGACATTCTATATCTTGGGGAGTGTCCTGTAACCCCCATATTCCTCATTTATATATAATTGTGATCTTGCATATAAAGCATGCCATGTGAGGTATCAAGGGAAAGGTTATGAACTGCTGAAATCCACTGTTCTATCTAAATACGTATATCTTTAATGCATTTGAAGTTATGAGATTGTGTTGTATGGTTGTCATTAAAACATGCTGTAAGTTGGGGAATCAGTCAGATATTAGCTCCCCAGAGACAACAGCAAGGAAAGTAACCAACACCCGGGTGGGATGTCAAACAACCATTGTGACGTTGCATTCCATGTTTTATGGAAATATGTTTATAAGTGTGAATATGATGTAACTGGAATATGCTTTATGCAAAAGGTATCTTGTAAGGTATCATTACAAAGCTTATAATCTACTGAGTGTGTTCATCCTATTTGTATGAATGTATCATTCTTGTATCTGAAACTAGAAATATGTAGCATAACTCTGAGGTCCTATTGTAATTATGCAAAGTGTGGGCCATTAATGGTGGTTTAGAATCGTGATGGCTCCCATTGACTAGAACAATTGACCATAGATGGCTCTGTTTACTTGTAAGCCTTCCTGTATACCTGTGTGCCAGCGAGTGGGTAATGAAGTCTCACAGGACATGTGAACATGTCACATGATACTGGAATCCATCTTAAACCTGGTGCTTTTCCATTTAGAAGGAGAGGTGGGAACCCAGAGAGAGACAAAGGATTCCTGCCTTGTGCCAAAGATATAAAAGGGGGTGGAACAGAACAAAAGGGGCTGCCAGTCATGATAAATTCCCTAGTTACCACCTGAGCTGGAACTAACAAGGATTGTACCGGGGAAAGGATTGGGCCAGACTAGGAAGGAGTCTAGTCTGTGAAAGAAGCTTATTGGAACATCTCTGAGGGTGAGATTTACCTGTATTCAGTTCCTTAATGTATTAGGCTTAGACTTGCGTGTTTTGTTTTATTTTGCTTGGTAACTTACTTTGTTCTGTCTGTTATAACTTGGAACCACGTAAATCCTACTTTTTATACTTAATAAACTCAGTTTTTTTTATTAATTAACACAGAGTAAGTGATTAATACCTGAGGGAGCAAACAGCTGTGCATATCTCTCTATCAGTGTTATAGAGGGTAGCCAATTTATGAGTTTACCCTGTATAAGCTTTATACAGAGTAAAACTGATTTATTTGGGGTTTGGATCCCATTGGGAGCCGGGTGTCTGGGTGCTGGAGACAGGAGTACTTGCTGAGCTGTTTTCAGTTAAGTCTGCAGCTTTGGGGGCGTGGTTCAGACCCTGGGTCTGTGTTGCAGCAGGCTAGCATGTCTGGCTCAACAAGGCAGGGTTCTGGAGGCCCAAACTGGCAGAGAAAACGGGCTCAGCGGTAAATTCAGCACATCAGGTGACAGTCCCAAAGGGGTCTCTGTGACCGAACCCGTCACAACCATCAATAGCCATTGTCCAGCAAGGGAGCTACAATTCAATGACTCACCTACATGAGGCCACCCCAGGGCCAGGAGAATTGCTCACCCTTGCCTGGAGACTCAGCAGTGCCCCCCAGACATGCCTGGACTTGTGTTCTCCAAGCACATGGACTGAGGGTATAAAACAGAACACAGGGGCCCCAGGCTTCGCCTTTCTCCTGCCCCCACCTACGCTGCAAGCAACCAAGACATTGAGAAGAAGACAAGACTCCAACAGAGGAGATTGGCCCAGGTTTAAGGGACAAACCTGTATATTAAGGTCTGCAACATCCAGTGGGGTGAGAAAAAACTGCTTCATCTAAATATTGCCCAGTCTAATAGGGTTGAGAGTTTAAGACTGTGCGCTTATATTTTATTTTATTTTGGTAACTTCTGACTTTTTGCCTATCACTTATAGTCACTTAAAATCCATCTTTTGTAATCCATACACTTATTTTAATGTTTATCTTTACCAGTGAGTTAGCCTGAAGTGTTTGGTAAATCTGCTCAGGTTTACAAAGGCTGGTGTCTATGCACTTTCCATTGATGAAGTGGTGAACCAATTAATACATTGAACCGGAGGACTTGTGGCACCTTAGAGACCAACAAATTTATTTGAGCATAAGCTTTCGTGGGCTACAGCCCAATTCATCGGATGCATAGAATGGAACATTTGTTAGTCTCTAAGGTGCCACAAGTACTCCTGTTCTTTTTGCGGATACAGACTAACACGGCTGCTACTCTGAAACCAATTAATAAATTTGCACTGCTCATCTTGAGCAGGGCAAGACGGGTACATTCCTGGGCTACAGTGTGGTGAGCGGGGGAATTTGGCTGGTGCCTTACTCCGTGTGATTCATGAGTGGCTCTGGGAGCATTCATGCAATGTAGCTGGGTGTGGGGCTCCACATGCTGCTGTGCTGAGTGATAACAGTGCCTGGAGAGGTTTGCTGCTTGTCACTAGCAAAGCATTGTGAGAGACAGCCTAGGCTGGAGAGAGTTAAGGGGGCACAGCGATCCCATAGTCCCAGGCTGCACGCCGGGATCCCGTCACAATCCCATTCCTGGTTCCCCAGTTTGCCAAAGCCCTCCGGGAGACAACACTAAATCAAACCCTGATATTTCTAATGTAAAAACCAAGCAGAAAACAAATGTAACCCCCTCCAAAAATTGCTTTCGTACATCACAGAAACCAGTAAAGGGCACTATGACGGGGGGCTGTCCCCCCCCCCCGAGTGCCTCTCAGTGGTTGGGTGTGGTACTGCAACCTTTCCCCCATTTCTGGCACCCACTGTAGGTTGCTAACTCGCTAGGCAGGTCTCCAGTGGTTCAGCCCTCTGGCCAAGTCACACATTCAGAGCAGTCCCCTTCAAGGGTAGCGGAGAGTTCACCAAACTGCCAGCTCTCACCAAGTCTTCAGCCCTCTCTCAGTGCCCTTTAAGTCCAGCTCAGGCTTCTAAAGGAGCCTTGTCCCCTTCTGGGAGCTTAGGCCACTTTACCCACGGCTGGTGGGGGAACCCAGGCCCACCCCCTGCTCTGGGTCCCAGGCCGGGGACCCTAAACACAGCACCCACGTACCACCTAGTTTAATTAATTGCTGCTGTTTTCCCTGGACCTCTTTCCACCTGGTTCATCTTCATCCATTACCTTAGGGTTGCAGTTCTCAGGTCCACCCCCTCCCAGCTCCACTAAACCCATTGCACATCACTCAAACAGAGCTCCCTTCCTCCCCCTACAGTCCCAGCCAGGGTCTACCCTGCTTAGCCCCTGCAGCTTCTGTTATCTGAGCCTGCTGAGCTCTGATTGGCTGCATCCATGCACGTCTGGAGGGACATATGAATATTTAGCACATCTGGCACATAAATATCTTGTGATGCCGGCTACAACGCCTGTTCTCACTTTCAGGTGACATTGTAAACAAGCAGTGGGCAGCATTATCTCCTGCAAATTGTAACCAAACTCGTTTGTCTGAGCAATCGGCTGAAGTAGGACTGAGTGGACTTGTAGGTTCTAAAGTTTTACATTGTTTTATTTTTGAATGCAGTTATTTTTTGTACATAATTCTACATTTGTAAGTTCAACTTTCATTATAAAGAGATTGCACCATAGTTCTTATATTAGGTGAATTTCTATAGAGGCCAGTAGGGGCAGACTGCTGACTGCCTGACTGCCGACCGAGAGGGCAGCCGAGCCCTAATTAGGGGGCGGAGCTTGGCTGAGGAGGGGGCCTATAAAAGCGGCCGCCCAGCCAGGCAGCGGCATAGCTGCGAGCAGCGGCACAGGAGCAGGCGAACAGGGCTGCTAACAGGGGAGTTTGAGTGGGAGTTCCCATTGGAGGAGAAGGTATTTGTATTTGCGTCTGTATTTGCGTCTGTCTTTGTAGTGTGTGTTCTATAGAGGCCAGTAGGGGCAGACTGCTGACTGCCTGACTGCCGACCGAGAGGGCAGCAGAGCCCTAATTAGGGGGCGGAGCTTGGCTGAGGAGGGGGCCTATAAAAGCGGCCGCCCAGCCAGGCAGCGGCATAGCTGCGAGCAGCGGCACAGGAGCAGGCGAACAGGGCTGCTAACAGGGGAGTTTGAGTGGGAGTTCCCATTGGAGGAGAAGGTATTTGTATTTGCGTCTGTATTTGCGTCTGTCTTTGTAGTGTGTGTTCTATAGAGGCCAGTAGGGGCAGACTGCTGACTGCCTGACTGCCGACCGAGAGGGCAGCAGAGCCCTAATTAGGGGGCGGAGCTTGGCTGAGGAGGGGGCCTATAAAAGCGGCCGCCCAGCCAGGCAGCGGCATAGCTGCGAGCAGCGGCACAGGAGCAGGCGAACAGGGCTGCTAACAGGGGAGTTTGAGTGGGAGTTCCCATTGGAGGAGAAGGTATTTGTATTTGCGTCTGTATTTGCGTCTGTCTTTGTAGTGTGTGTTCTATAGAGGCCAGTAGGGGCAGACTGCTGACTGCCTGACTGCCGACCGAGAGGGCAGCAGAGCCCTAATTAGGGGGCGGAGCTTGGCTGAGGAGGGGGCCTATAAAAGCGGCCGCCCAGCCAGGCAGCGGCATAGCTGCGAGCAGCGGCACAGGAGCAGGCGAACAGGGCTGCTAACAGGGGAGTTTGAGTGGGAGTTCCCATTGGAGGAGAAGGTATTTGTATTTGCGTCTGTATTTGCGTCTGTCTTTGTAGTGTGTGTTCTATAGAGGCCAGTAGGGGCAGACTGCTGACTGCCTGACTGCCGACCGAGAGGGCAGCAGAGCCCTAATTAGGGGGCGGAGCTTGGCTGAGGAGGGGGCCTATAAAAGCGGCCGCCCAGCCAGGCAGCGGCATAGCTGCGAGCAGCGGCACAGGAGCAGGCGAACAGGGCTGCTAACAGGGGAGTTTGAGTGGGAGTTCCCATTGGAGGAGAAGGTATTTGTATTTGCGTCTGTATTTGCGTCTGTCTTTGTAGTGTGTGTTCTATAGAGGCCAGTAGGGGCAGACTGCTGACTGCCTGACTGCCGACCGAGAGGGCAGCAGAGCCCTAATTAGGGGGCGGAGCTTGGCTGAGGAGGGGGCCTATAAAAGCGGCCGCCCAGCCAGGCAGCGGCATAGCTGCGAGCAGCGGCACA